>JABFPB010000510.1:0-36918 GCA_022817645.1 Ceratoteleas bidentatus
TACTACAATATTACAGTAATATTAAATATTACTACAATATTACAGTAATATTATATAATATTTTTTGCTGATAGGGAGCGTTCTCTGACACATACTAATTTGAAGTTGTAATTTGCACATCTGTATATTTTAATAAATTTCAAATCATTGGGTTCCAAATTAAAAATTGCCACGTTTGTTATAACGCAAAATTAAACGTTGATTGAACAAGGAAAAAATCTAACGTAAAATCTAATGTATTGAATATGAAATTACGCACCGAGTTTTATTTGCTCAAACCCCTCGGCTACCGGTTATTTGTCTCGATCACTACGCTACTTGACATCAACCACTGCATTTCTTTAGTCTTGAGCGTTACTTCTTATATGAACCTATTATTGCACAAACTTTACTGATGGGAGATACGTCTGTTATGCAGTTTTATGTTGCTTATCAAACGTTACCTTTTGTGCTCCGAACTGGCGCTACGGTCGTCTATCAACTTCTGAACTATATCGTCTAGCGTGATGCAAACAAATCGTGCAGGTATATGCCACGCGAAATGCTCAGGCAAATATTTGCCACGATCGAAGTTCATATATATTATAAATATTGTTTCGAAAGTATTTTCGTACAGGTTTTTATATATTGATGAAAATCTTCAGTTTCGGCAAATAATAAACGGAAATGTAATTTCTGATTGCAGGAGAAATTTGGCAACTTCACTGACTCAATTAAGATTTTTTCGGATGATAAGAAATAAGAAACGCGGGCAGTATTTGCAGTGGTGTTTAATAAATTCGACAAAAATCGAAAGAGATTTTGTAAGTACGAAATATGACGCTTTTCCTCATCACGTAAAACGGAATTCTGATGAATCTTTGTATTTTGCATTTGAGATGTAACCCGGACAAGTCAGTTTATAAAGTTTATCACATATATCCATTCAAATGCCGACGCTTTGTGATCCTTTTACGACTCAAATGCTGACGACCTACCAACCTTACTAGGGAATGCGATCCACTTACATCATAAATATTTTCTAAATTTTATTCTGCGTGGAAAGACAAACGATGAAAGTCTCTTGAGTTATTGATATGCTGTTGAATTTCCTGTAGCGATGTAAAATGTTATTACTCAAAATAGTTAATCTTAAGCGTATAGTATGATGTATATTTGAGTTTATTTGCACATTTCTAGAATAAATTTAGTGTAACACTATTACCTGAAAATCGAATTTCATCTAATCGTCATCGTACCTTAATTTATTTCGCAAAGTGATAAAAACTCCATCTTTTTCTACTTGCAATGCAAAACATGCAAAATGTCGGTTATGCAAATTCAATGCTTTTTCCATCAGAATAAATCTTCTCTGATAATTCTTAATTGAATGCATATCCTGAATCAGGAAAACCAATTTAACTTTAGTAAGAATGATTCGTACTGATAGTCTTACTCGATTTTGTTTCATACGTTGAACTTAATTATATGAGATGCTATATTTTTGCCGTATAATAATTTAATTTGAGTCATTTTTACTAAGTTGTATAATATGCTAATTCGAACTGAATAGTTTTCTAGTTCTAGATATGTGAAAACCATATTTCCATAAATTTCCTTAATCTAGACAATCTGTATTTGGTTCTCCTAGGAAATTCCTGCAATGGTCGATCTGATATAATGGAGGGAACACTTTGATGTTCATATCTAATACCCATTTTTTACATTGTTTAAATAAACACAATAAAAGAAAATAAAACGATATTTTATTTATACAACTTTTACAGTGATTTTATATCGTCCAGAACGTTCCCAAAGTCTTCCCGAAACATCATCATATCAACATTAACAGTGAAAAATATAATTCTTAGTATTTTTCCAAATACTCTTCATTATTTTAAAAATCGTTGAAAACGACTTAAATTTACTACCAGAGAAGCTACTATTTTATCAGCTTCATATCATTTCAGACTATTTTTTCTGTATGTCAAAGTAAACCGGTTCTACAAGTTGCCAAGTAACTTTAGTTCAATAACTTGAATAAATGTCTGCGCTGGATAAATAAATTAAACATTGCTTCAACAGAACGTGTGAGTCCAACGTAATCACAACTTCACATTGTTATCAATTGCCATAAACGCGCAACATGCTGAACCCCCGGCGCTTCAGACACTCACGATATCTAACTGTTAAAATGTGGGTAACTAAACCGATATTAGAAGTTTCACTTTGGAAAATTAACTCTCTTACTACGCATATGAATAACTAAATAATATTTCATCCACTGTACATTCAACACATGCATTTTTCTATTGTAATAGTTTCTTTGCCTCCTCTGAACCGATAAAAAAATTTAACTTCCCAAACATAATTTAAAAACTACTTTATTAAATAATGTATTTTATGTTAAATTTATTTTACAAAAATCCAAGGTTTTCTTCAAAAAACACATTACCCCCGCTTTCACGCTCTTGCGTAAGCAAGGGGGGCAAACACAAACATTAGACATAAATATTCGAGGAAAACACTGAAGACGTTGCGAGTCGTGGCTCGACTTTAATAACTGCACTCCAGGCATTTATGTGACGTTCAAGGGAACCACGAAAACCTTGAACAGAGTGGCCGGCAGTGGGAAATGAACCCGCTACCTCCCGAATGACAGTGCATAGTCAAGGTATCGCTACCAACTGAACTACTGCCTCGGTGGATTTTTTTTTTTATATAAACGTACAACGACAAGTCATTGGTAAAATTTGTTGACTGTTGACTGTCACGAGAAAAGTGGGGGGTCCTTAGCTTTGCTTCGTTTATTTTCTACCTTTATAAGGTTGTTCAGGATCGTCAGGTAAGGTTGTTCAAATAAACACAATTGCCAAAACAGCGACTCAAAATCATTGGCCCTGTTTTCATTCTCGAACAATCCGCGAGAACCGCGGACACATCTCAGTTACGTAACGCCGGAATAATTATTCCGGCGTTTCCGACATCATAACGCGCGCAATCCAGTTTTCGCGACACGCGACCCGTGAAACCCGTTCGACCAAGTTTTATCGCAAGTGAATGTTCGCGGGACCGCCGATTAATCTCGCCGCTCGGAGTGTCTGTCGCTCGTACGCGACTCGTGTGTATGGCCTGTTCCGCGGAGTGTGTGTGAGTGCCGCGGAAACCCGAAACGGTCGTTGCCGTTTGTTCGCGTATGTTCCAGGTACCGACGCACAGTGGGAAATATGACCGAAAACGTGGCAAAAAGTCTAATCGCCCATTAACATGGAACTTGTACGTTTACAATAAAGTTTTTACAGTAGACAAAGTATTCAAACCAAAATTAGTCAAATTTATTTGCCCCTTTTCGATTACTGTTGAAAAAATCACGTTTTCAGGTCAAAAAATACTTAAAAAATGTGAAAATGAATATTTTTACCCATTAACACGGAACTTTTACGTTTACAATAGAGGTTTTACTTTATACAAAGTATTCAAACCAAAATTAGCCAAATTTACTTGCCCCTTTTCGATTACTGTTGAAAAAATCAGTTTTTTAAGTAAAAAAATGCTTTAAAAATGTGAAAATGAGTATTTTTACCCATTAACACGAAACTTGTACGTTTACAATACATTTTTAATGTAAAATAAATTATTCAAACCAAAATTAGCCAAATTTACTTGCGCCTTTTCCATTACTGTTGAAAATATCACTTTTTTAGACAAAAGTCATGCTAAAAAATGTGAAAATGAGTACTTTGACCTATTAACAACAAACTTTTCCGTACAAAAAGATTTAACATCAGATAAATTATTGAAACCGAAATTAACCAAACTCAGTTGCGCTTTTTTAGTATTGTTGAAAAAAATCACTTTTTTCGGTCTGAAATGCTTTAAAAGTTGAAACTTAGTATTTTGACTTATTAACAACGAACTTTCACGTTTACAATACATTTTTAATATAAAATACATTTTTTCAAACAATATTAGCCAAATTTAATGTACGACTTTAGTGTTAGCATGATTACAACGTGCAACTTTAATAATGCATTCACATTGAGCGCCACTGAAAAGGCCCGAGAAAATTTGGCTAATTTTGGTTTGAGTACTTTGTCTAATGTAAAGACTTTATTGTAAACGTAAAAGTTCCGTGTTAATGGGCGACTTTTGGCCACGTTATCGGTCATATTTCCCACTGTGGCATTGTTTCCCAATACTTTTCAATACGATTTCGGTTTCTGGGAGAGATTTAAGCTTTGCGAATGTCAGTTTTATACGTAAATGACAAACTCGCAGAACACCTTTCTGAAAATCTTCTATATGTCTTCGGTTACCGAATTAAATAAACTACAGATTTCTCCAACATCCCCTTTCCCTCCAATTCTTCAACTTCACCTTTTTCTCAATTTCGCCCCTATATCCCGATTTCTCGCTGATTTCAGCCGGCTACTACGCGATCGAGCAGCGGCAGAAGAATTACCGCATCATCATCTTGAACACGAATCTGTGGATGAACATCGACCCTACTCTGACGAGCAACCGAGTGCCGCAACGTTCCGGCGGCCAGCAGTTGGAGCACTCGGACGACCCTCTGGGACAATGGGCCTGGTTTGAAAACGAACTGTCCACCGCACGTAGGAAGACGCAAACCGTAAGCGAGCGATCCGATTTGCCGGCTTTTAGCCAGCGCCGGCCGAGGCGCATTTGCATGTCCCGCTGCGACAAATTCGGGAGCGAGTTTCGGGATCCTGCGAGACAGCGCGCGGGAAGCGCTTAATAGACAGAAATATGGAAAAACCGCAATCGCGGTCGCCGGGTGTAATTATGTCAGCGATCGGCGATAACACTTTAATCTGGCGTCGGATTTGCGGTGGAAACGTATTTATCGGCGCTGCGGTCTTCGAAATTCGGATTAATCCGTTACTTTGGGGTAATCAAGTTTCGAAAACCGAGTGCAGGTTGACGAGCCGAACGCTGTAACGAAGAGCGCAAAATCGCGCTCGTTTTGACGCAGAGGTATTTTGACGCTCCCGAATTCGATTACTGGGAGAGAGGGAGCTGGCGAGGGCGACGGTTTTGAAAAGTTGTGGCCTGCGGGTCGCATTTTCGGAGCAGGACGGTTTGAGTGGGGTTTGACAGGGGAAATTGAATTTTTTGTTTTACATTTTTTTAGGGTGATAGAGGGTGGTTGGTTTTCGTTTTGCGAAGTTTTGACGGTAGGATGACCTGGTGGAGTGATTTGTGATATTACAGTGAAAGTCGAGTTTATTTAGTTTAAAGACGAACTGGATTGTTGCAGTGTCATACTCCGATTTTAGAGGACGTTTATGTAAATTTACTATGTCCGGTGTGAAATGGAGGTAAAATGTACAGGTATTTTATGATTACTTTTTTACAATAATATTATGTTTTGAGTATGGATAACAAGAGATTTGTAAGAGATTATGTACAGAGATTTGTAAAGTAGACATTGGAGAAAATGAAGATATAATAATATGAATAAACCATAAAATTACATTAGTCATAATTAATTTTTTTCTCAGTACCGTTAAAGATAAAAAAGGCTGGAATAACTGTAGTTTTAATGAAAGTTTACATGTATCAAGTGAAAAAAATATTATTGCATGTTTATAAAACAAGCTCGTGATACATTTGTTTTCTCTCAAGATTTGTTAAATTAATGTAACAATTTATTCAAGAAACAAATTAAAATGTGAGGAACTGAGAAGTGAAATTGTCCAAGATATGACAATTCCTTGAAAAACAAAAGTGTACTCGACCAAAAAAGCAATTACAAAATACGTTGAACGGAAAAATCGTTACGATAAAAATAGCGCGTAATTAGAACGGGAATTGGAATTGCCACAATTGATTCCAAAGCTATTACAAAATTTTTTATGTTGCAATCACGTACTTTTTTATCGGTCCAAAATATTTTTCACTTTAATTGTTTTCGTCCCCTTTACTTTTTGTTAATAATATAGTAATCGATAAAAAACATGAATTGCTAAAGCCTGAACGCGAACTCAAAATCTTCAATTCCGCGTGTATCTCAAACAATAGTTTTTAAAGCAAACTTTCCATTTCTACACTAGTGCACTTCGTTTCGCTATTGTTTTGAAATTAACTACTTTGACCACTAAAAATACGGTAACAAAGAGTTCGTTTGTTGCATGTGTTACACAAAAGAAGTTCTGCTTCACTCGTCCTCTCTGTTCTCTCTAACAATTCTAGATTGCTTTATAAAAATCTGCATTCTTTTGAAAGGAAATAATCCAAATGAATAGAAAAAATACCTGAAGTAGTAAAAATTCTACAAATCACTTATTTGTTAACACTGCTCAAATTCACGTTGAAATTCGAAGGCATCGCTAATTCACTTTTCATAATATTTCGAACTCTTAAAAACGGATCAACTATTCATTAAAAATTGTAATTTACATTAACTGACTAATGGATTTCAAAAGATAGTCACCAGTCGATAACACAAGGAAAACATTATTCCTAAAACTTCTGTTTTAAGGATTAAGACGAAAATTGGTAAAACTTTACAAATACAATCCATTCAGAAGTAATTCTCCACTTCTACCCGGAATTATTCTTTAAGCGCACATTTCACAATATATCTTGCAAACTCCGAGATATCTTATACGTTTTGCGAATTCTTTTCATCACAACACAATGCATTTTTGTGAAAAAACTTGGCAAACCAGAAAATTACACCCATCAACTTATGTTCAGTTCGAGTTTCCTATCTCTCGCAAACATCCTTTTTGGGATCAAAATTTTCAATCGAGATTACCATCGGAAACCGTTCATCACATCGGTTTCCCATGTTGATACGCGTAGCGCTAAATGCAGCTATTCTAAGGGCGACAATTAAACACAATATTTTCCCATGCAAATGACGCCTCCCGAAATGTACGTCCGCAGCAACAATATTCCTAACTCAATGGAACAAGGCTTCCGTCAATCGCACGCTAAAACAAGCGTCGCTGGCGGGAACGCGCTGCCCAATGATATATTCCGTCGATCTGTCACCCGTGCCAACTTTTTCCCCGGCATTTGCATCTTTTCCCTCAAGACAGCGATGCCCCAACATTTGTACAACGTCTGCGAAGTTAATAGTGCGCGAAACAAAGTTGCCCGCGTTTTTATTGAATATTTTAATTAAACGCGGGACGAGGGGACGTCGTGAAACTTAATAAAATTGTAATTCAATTTCGTTCATGATTGAAATTCTTCATTCGCGGAGTCGCAATTATTCTTCCGTCCAAGTTTTTTTATCCCCCTTTCTTTTTCCTCGCGTCTTAGCCGAGGGACAAAGGATGCCGCTGCAATTTCAACCCGGCATTTTCGCAGCCGCGCGAGCGAGACCGCGCGATTTTCGGAACCAAACAAAACGCGTCTAATCTAAAGTTATACACCGCCGAGGAACAAATCCCGTTTCGCTTCCAACTTATACTTGTTTCTATTCTTTTCCCCGCCTCCCGTAGCGCTGTTTTTCCCCCTTTTTATTTGTTAATTCCAACAAGCTTTTCACCGGGCTTTTTGAGTTTAATCACCCGCGCCCCGGGAACCGCGCTTTTCGGCGTTTTTCCGACCGCGTGAAATAATTTCCGACGATCGCGAAATTGGGAGCGACGGCCGCCGCGGAAATTTGTTAACGGCTGCGCGCAAAAGTTAATGCAAAATCAATGGACGAAATTAGGTCGTTAGTCCGTCACGTTCGACTTATTAATCAGCTAGTTTATATGCCCGATACAGCATTTTTCTCGGGCTTTATTCCCGTAATCCCGATCACGACTTTTCGCGGCGAATTGCCGGCGAAATATCTCGCAGCGTAATTTCGCAATTAACTTAATTACGAAAACGAAAAAAAAGGGGCGCGGCTAAAGGAACGCGATATAGGCCGGCGTTTCGACCGAACGCGACGTCACGTATTGTTTGCCAACATTTTTAATTTGATATGCAAAAATATGTAAACAAATTGAAATTTGAATTCTGTTCCGAAACGGCTTCGGATTTCCATTCGTGCGGCCGGAATTCATAATTAACATGCGCGCGTCTTATTCGGCGCAAAAATGCTCATTAAAAACGTAAGTTCGTTATTTCCCCGGCGGCTCCATTATTTTCCGACATCTGTATCAGTTCTATAAATAATTGCGGATTATTCATAGCCGCAATTAAACTCGCCGACAGCGTCGCCGCGCTTGTGCGACTTAATTACAATTAATTAACCATTCAATTAATCGGCCACGCGAAAATGGCGCGCTTTTTCGAAAAGTCCGCGGCAAAAAGTGTCGCGCTTTCGCGACGACGTTGTTTCGCGTTGCACGCAAAAACGGCGCTAATTAAAATTCATAACGAAACGCGTTATTGTCGGCGCGCGTTATCTTACGTTTTGGCGAGTCTCACGAGCGATGCAATTTCGCGATTAAAACGCATTACAGATCAATTTGCCGTCGTTTATTCCTCTTTATTCGGTTACGCAAAACGCGCGATTTGAATTGTTACTCGTAATCCGCGCGGGTATTTATTATTTACCGGTACGTTCGGTCGGAAATTAGTCATGCGTCGGTATAAATTATTACCGACTGTCTTTCGCGTTTTTCCGCCGGGCGCGCGTTTAATAATCGATCTCGCGTGTAAAAGCCCGGGGAATCGAATGATCAGAATCAACGCGATTGTTAATTTATCAGGCGAACTGCTTAAGCGCGTCGTAATCGATATACGAAAACGTTGGAGATGCGTTTTCGCGATTGATTCAAACATTGATGAGATGCGACGAAGTGTCTCTGCACGAGCAAAAATTGGATTATTTATTGATCAAACATTTATTGCGATGACGAGTTGATGAGCTTCCGATCGATTTTTTTTATTTTCGAAATGAGAAATCGGGTCAGTGATTGCGATATTATGAAAAGTTCGGGGAACGATTATTTTGCCACTGCGAGAATCGCGTTTTTGGGATTGTTTTATGATTCGGGGATAATGATTTTATCGCATCCATGTTTGATCGATAAATTATCTTTGAATTTATTGTCTTGGGTAACGATGCAAAACGTATATTTGCGGGAATTTTATGGAACAAATGTCGAAGAAATGTCATTATTCGCAATTAAGACAACAACTGACGAGGAAAAATATATTTTCGTTTTGCATCCTGAAATGTAATTTGAAGAATTAATTACTGAGAATGTTTCGCACATTTTGTAGAATAAATTGTAGAGTAAAAGTTTATAAACGGTTGATGAAGGATATTTAAATGGAGATATTAGTTTTTCATCGTGGAAGAAGTTGCTGAAGGGGCTATATTTTTCACGATTGAATTGTATGGAGAATAAAAATTGTGAGACAATAAAGCGACACATTTTTATTGTGAAATATTTATGCCCTCACAGTAGATGTGCACTTTGAAAAGAATTCATTGTAGTATGTGAATTCTCGAAATTA
This sequence comes from Ceratoteleas bidentatus, assembly GCA_022817645.1. Classification (NCBI taxonomy): domain Eukaryota; kingdom Metazoa; phylum Arthropoda; class Insecta; order Hymenoptera; family Scelionidae; genus Ceratoteleas; species Ceratoteleas bidentatus. The sequence goes on from JABFPB010000510.1 coordinate 9,418, forward strand.
TATATTGTGCAATATAGTCAGAATATTTACGATTCTTAAACGAGTGGGAAAACATTTTTAACAAAAGAAATGGGGACATTTTTCTAATAATACAAAGCTAGAATCTTATATATTACGGTACGAATTACATTTTAACAAAAAATAACCATTTTAACAAAAAAACGCATCTCCAACGATGAAATGTAAAATTTGCATAAAAGCTAAATCAATATTTTTGAATACACAAATGTTAACGAACGAAAGAAGGTAGGAAAAGTGATTTAAAAACGTTATGTTACCAAAACGGTTGCCTTTTTAATTCCAAGTAAATGTTTATCTGCGTATTATTTTTAATTATTGTAAAATAAATTTATGAAATAAATGATTTTTTGTTTATATTGGTATCAGTGACAGTTTCTTCTTGCAATTTGTTGACACAATTTGTTTGGCAGACGTAAATCCTCAAAAAATCAGATTAATCTGGACAGGAAAATGGTAATGTTTCAGGAAATCAAATTTTCGAATTCATTCAAGAAATGCGAAACCAGCTCCGTTTATAATTATTTAAAGTTAATGAATTCCAATATTGCAATACTCTATCTCAATGCGAAAATGAAATGAATCAATTTTGTGTAATAATTCGATGTTATAACGACAATAATTAAGAACATACTAACTCTGTGGCAAAGAACATTTAACTTTTCCTTAAGGAAGTTGGGACATAATTTAACGACAGAAACATGCGATAAATGTATTTGCCGATTAGACATTGCAACTGTTCAATACGTTTCATAGTATTGACAGTAAAACAAACTTCACCAAAACTGAAAGACTGACACTGAATGACATCTTTTTAACCAATAAAATCAGTAAATCATTTATAATTTGGATTATTCTCCAACAGTAATTTGTCATTTTATTTCACCAAAAACCACTTCCTAAAAATATACCACAATACTGATCGAAAATGTGTCACTTATCATAACGAATTTTTCCAATATCCATTTTTCAAACGTGTAACTGCTTTGAATCTTTGCTGGTCATTTTTAGATAACATCAAAATGCAATGGTTTTGCATCGTTGCCAAACTAAAAGTAACTCTTTTTAATTTGCGATTACTTCGATAATATCACATTTTCTGAACTAAAACCTTATGCTGACTTTAATAATCTATTCAAACTTTTATAACATCTTATGCAATGGTGCAGAACTTTTTTCCAAGTCTATCTAGATCTGTAATATTTTTACAAATGTTGCAATCGAATCTATATAAGTTTGTAACACACATTTTCCAAATATATTGTTCATCCATTCAGTTTTCAATTACGATTCTTTTAACGGGGATTTTCTAATGGATTTAGATAAAGGTAACTACTTTTTATTTAATTTGAAAATACAATAGAAAGAGACTGTAATATTCACATATTGATTAGTGGAACTCAATCGAAAGAGAAGGTCATCTGCCTCTTTTATTTCGATTCCAAAACCACTGGCTTTGTGGCCAAATAGGTTGATTGGTCAGACTGATTTAGTCGAACAATAACTGTACGCCACGGTGGTAGTCTTGCCACTCTGAAGTTAGTTCCGCATGACTGTCTAGGCTTGCACATCCGAAATGTCAGGCTAAAACGGTCCGTTGCAACGCAAATTACTTAGAAATGAATCCGATTGCTTTCACGGAACTAAGAAGACTGTTATACTATGTTTGCTTCAACCCTATTAAAAACAGATTCATTTAAATAATCAACCGATCCGATGAAAACCGTAAATCGTGGAATATTGTTTTACACGAAAACGATGTGCAGCCTTGAATCTGGACAACATAAACTCTATGATATTAACTCCATTAAGCTAAATTTAAATTGTCTCAGTATTGCTTTAATAACATGAATCTCATTATCATGCTTATGATACTTACTCGACATTACGAAAATGAAATCGTACAAACAGTTTACTGTTGACATTGATGTCATCAAGCATTACAGTAACAAGTGTCTTATTTGTACATCTTGGTTGGAAAAAAAACAAAAAAGTTAAATTAAAGAACTTAAAAAAGTTAAATTAAAGAACTGAAAAATACTTCAAAAATATATATTTTCAGCAAGAAAACGTTTTAAATCCACACTTCTTAAAGCAGTACGAAGATATTAATTCATTCAGTTACATCTACTAACACATCTAATTCCTATATTTACACTGCTCCGTCTATCTAAACTCAAATCCCATCGTTTAAAAGCTTGAATGCTCGTAATAATTGCCAGAAGAGTTTCTTGCAATTGTAACGTGCAGAAGTCCTTACCATAATAGCGTGAACTGCGACGAAAATTACATGAATCTTATGCTGTAATAGCACACCATTCTTTGCTATCAAAACGTAGCCTGGATCATGTAATTACGCTTCCAAAAACTGCTCAATAATAAATCACGCTTGCATCTCCGGTGTACTTTTTCAGTTAATGCACTTGAACACTTAACAATTCAGAACAAATCCCCGCAATCTGCACGGAAAAAGAGACTTTAACAAAGATATCACCGTGGTTGACACAGTATAAATCCCGCCGGCAAAGATATTGGTGTTACAGTCCCTCTGTAATCGTATTACTCGCGAACGCATGCTAAGGGCAGATATATAGGTTACTCGTCTGCACACACTTGAAACCGAGTCTAACCTCTTAGCCAAATTTTATGGCAATGTCAACCGTGTAAGTACGTCTGTCAGCTATATTTATCGCGGTAAATAAAATTACATTTCGCGAGTCAAAATCTCCCTCTAACTTGATTATCAAAATCCCCTACTTTAAACGCAAAATTGTCCTTCTAAACCGCACGAATAAACCACTCCGTTTTGTTAAAATCCTTACAATAGTTCCGACGAAAAATGCCCTCGCAAGAAAGAAGAAAAATGTCAAGGCGTTTTCGGTGTTAAGACATTTAACATCGTCTTAAGGAAAGGCACGACGAAGATCCCCTCTATCTATCGCAAAACCATATTTCTAAGAACCAATCTTCTTTTTCCCTCGCTTTTTATCGGACCCTCCCTCGAAACGACCCCCACGGCGAATCGACGCGAACTAAAGGACGGGGCATAAATAAAAGCAGTTATCTTAACAGCCGTTTAATTAGCCGAAGTTCGCGAGTACAAATTTTTGCGCGATTTTAATGTACGTCTTGTTGCGTGTCAAAGCGCAATAACCCGAATGCGTAATCAATGTTTGCGCCAAAGCCAGAAATATTGTTGCGTTGACGTGCATTGTATATTTAGCGGAGTTAATTGCCCGCTATCAGATAAATCGCTTGTGAAATAAAACATTTTACGTATCATGATTTATCATTAGGTCTACATTGTGGGTCACACACCACCTGGCGTTGACGAACGAGAGGCCCGAGCAACAGGTTTTATTGATAAACATAATGCAAAATATATAAAAGTGGTGCAGCAGCAGGCCGACATCATTCGGGGCCAATTTTTCGGACACTGGCATTCCGATACCTTCCGTGTCATTTACAGTGATAAAGGTACGTTGTTGCGTCCGCCGAACGCGTGCCACGCTTATCGCGATATAAGGACGACGATTTTTCAATAACTCGTTTGCGATGCACTTCCGCTTTTCGCTCGACATTTTAATAACAAAAATTGACAAACGAACGCGGAAGATTGATTAACTTTGACGGCAAAAAAATGCCGGAACGCCGACATCGATCGGGCCAATTTGTAAGCAGATAAAATTAACCTTGGACGAAAAAAGCGGCGACGGTAAATTGCGAAATAACAATATCAATTTTGCGATTTCCTCCGAGTAATTCCTATCAATTCCCCCGATAAAGTTGCCGTTTTTGCCCGCGCGCGCGTATGCACGAGTAGGAACATTTGTCCGCGATTCGGAATGTATTAAAATATCAAGACATTTATTATTAAAAAGGGATTTGAGCAATAAATGAAAACGAATTCGCCGCGCCCGACGCGGCGTCGCCATTTTACAATATTCACTGGGAAATAAAGAACGATGATTTCGCCGGAACGGGGTGAACGGCGCGCAGGAAGGGCGGCGGCGCAGCGAACGGGGGACGTAATAAAAAGCGCGCAGAAGTGTAATGCAATTGCGGCGAAAATATAGCAAACACGCGGAGTAAATTATTGTTAGGATTGAAATACACGTTTTTATTTCTTCGGCCATACTTTATCAGTTTTAATGAATCCTTGTTACGAAAATCCATCGGATTTACATTTTTCAGTGTCGCCGGCTGCGACTGGAAATCGAATTTCAATAAGTTTTAATACAAAGCTAAATCAAACTCGAGTTTCTTTCTGGCGAAGCGCGGCGCGAGGGTGAGGGAGGGGTCGGGGGGATGGGCGACCGTTCGTTTATAAAACAACAGCGTCTGCTTCTTCCCGTCATCAATCAATCTTTAATTGAACGTCGGCTCGCTCGTTACGTAACGGCGAATTACGAATTAAGAAAAAAAGGAGGATCGCGGTGAAATTAATTTTTGAGCCGCATCGCGCTGTCTGCCGCTGAATTATGAAGCAAATCGTTGATGTATAATTATGCGACCTCCGCGAGTCAGTTTGCGAACGAAATTTTCTGCGTTACATGACAATTCGTTCGAGTTCGTTTTCCGATGCTTTAATTAACTCGCAATAATTAACAGGTGTACCGGTGTCGTGGCTAATGGTGGCGCCGAGCGTAACACCGTACAGATCCGGCGGCCCAAATAACCCCGGATTGAGACTTTATGAATTTGATACAGAAACGGGAAAGGTATGCTAAACTTGCATAATATGCGTGCGAGGCACGGCGCAGCATGATTTATGTAAACGAGCGCGTGCATGGCCAAGATTCAGCCGATAATCGATCGAATTGCATGACTTAATCATCGCTCGTTGCATTCAATTCAAGATGTCCGCGACGCGGCAACACGTGTCGCTGCGCCGGAAAAGTGCGCCAGTGACGCGCGCTGCCGCGGCGTTCCTCATTTGCACTGCCATTGATGAACGGTCCCGCCAATAACGCGAGCATATTGAGTTGAACGAATGATGAATCGAGAGCGACTGTTACGTTCCCGGAGGGATCGGCTCGGTTGAATGGACGGCGCGCCAACGTTGACGATAAATCGCGGGCGAATCAAAGTTGAATCAACTGGGATCAACGTTGCACGTCCACGCGGTGATTCATTTCGCAGTATTTTGGATAAGGATGTAGATACGTGTACGTTGATCCTAGGTCGATTTTCTCTGGGATTCAACGTTGATTCAAGGATAAATCCTAAGGGAAGAGCGATGGGGAATCGAGATCGATTTAGTGTCGATGGCGTCTAGCAGAAAGTTGAATCAACTTGAGTCAATGTCTCAGTGTCCCTTGAGATATCGTCATCGAATGAATGCCGATGATATTGACGAGGATTCAATGTCGAATTGATATCGATATCAATTCGACATAGATTAATTGTTGATATCAAGATCAATTCGACATCGATTCAATGTTGATCTCAATATCAATTCGACATCGATTCAGTGTCGATAGCAACATCAATTTGATATCGATTCAGTGTCGATATCAACATCAATTCGACATCGATTCAATATTGATATCAACATTGAATCAATTAACATTGAATCAATATGACATCGATTCAATGTTGATACAACGTCGATTCGACGTCAATTCGACGTCAATTCAGTGTTGATACAACATAAATTCGACATCGATTCAATGTTTATACAACATCAATTCGATATCGAATCAACTGACACCAACGTGGAATCAACATTGACTCGATGAATATTGAATCAATTCGACATCGATTCAATGTTGATACAACATCAATTCGACATCGAATCAACTGACACCAACATAGAATCACCATTGTGTCGATGAACATTGAAACAATTTGACATCAATTCAATGTTGATATCAACATTGAATCAACATTGAATCGATGAACGTTGAATCAATTTGACATCGATTCAATGTTGATATCAACATCAATTCGAAGTCGAAGCAATGTTGATATAAACATGAACTTGACGCCGATTGAATGCTGATATAACATCAATTTGACATCGATTCAATGTTGATACAACATCAATTAAATATCGTATCAGTTGACATCAACGTAGAATCAACATTGAATCGATGAACATTGAATCGATATTATTCGATATTATTATTGTATTTTGTGTGTCAACGTTAGTTCATACAAACTACATAATCAGAGTAAAGTTAAACCAACGACATCGTTGTTGTATCAACCTTAATCCAACACCTATATCAACTTTTTGTCTTCTCAACACCGGTTCGGTTTTGTTATTGTATGAATGTTGATTCATTGTCGAGTTCTCATTAAAGAGACAATGATGAGATCCCTGAATATTCAACCGAAAGTTTAATTTTGATTTTAAAAGGCTGAAGAAAAACTGACGTTTCAGTGTTAATTAAAAAGTTGGTTTCCAGTTTTTCTTTTTGCAATGTTCTTCAGCACTACTTCAAGGTGAATTGGAGATTGCCATCACAAAAACGCTTTAAATTTGCCAAAGTTAATTCGACGTTTTGTAGTGGTCACTGAAATGTTACAAACGACCACTTTACATTCGCGTAACGTTGTCAGTAAAGTTGATTCTGAATTAAAAAATTGTGTTTCGCTGTATACCATCGAGTTAATTCGAATGTATCTTCATGGGCCTTGAATAATGATGATTTCACTCTGACTCAGTCTTCCATGAGAATTGATCCAACATTAATAACTGATGTTCTGACATGTAAACGTCAACAATAATATCACCCATCCGTACTAAACGTGCATAAGTTGATTCAATACCGTTTCAACTTCCTCCCCAATATAGACTAAATTAACATGTCCCTTCAACACCGTGGAAACCCCTTCTTATTGCTTCGAACACATTTAACTGAAACGAGATTGGTCGGTTTGTAAACAGATTGATGCCAATATTGATACACGCCGCCTGCAAACCATTTGCCAAAAAGGTTTGCTTTTCTGCTACTACACGAACGTTAAAAATGATGCAAAAATTGGGCTGCATAATTACGACTATATTGAGACAAATGTACTGTTTTATCTGACATTCAGGTGTATTATTAACTAAACATTAAATCCACACAAAGTAACAGGATCCAGCAGAATATATTACATATGATGATACAAAACGTATTCATAATAACTGAAATTGCGAATAAAATATAAATAATGTAATGCCGAAAAGTGTGTAATGTAATATTTTTAATTATAAATCCGCACAATGACGTCGTAAGTCGACGCTGGCTTTCGCACGACTGCATGTTTGAATATTTTATAATGTTCAGAACCTGCACAGAACAAAATCCATTCAAATCCTCACAAATAAGGACATAAATATCGAAATATTCTATATATGTACTGATGTGTATTTATATAGAAGTAATAAGGTTTGTAAAATTAGCGGGAAAATTTTTTTTAAATAATACGATTTTTCGAATTCTGAATCGCGGTCAACGAGTTTTATAGTTCTCACTAAGTATTTCGAATCGTTCAGACAAAAAGTCAAGTTCACAAAAATTAATGTTATCTGCCAACTTCATAGATTCTAGACTTTCCACCCAATTTTGTTAGATCTCAATTTTTTCTGCCAAAGACACTCATAAAAAATAATTTTTCATAACTTTGATATTCAAAGTCGAAAAATCATTATAATAGGCGTTGAACAATTTTAAAATTTTCCCAATTCTGATGAGACAGCGATCAGAGTTTTTAAATACAAACTACTAAAGGTCTTGTCAATATGTACATTTTGATAGGTATTTACGCCACGTGATTTCCGAAACGAAAATTGTTTGTTTTTTCGATAGTGCGTGTATTTCGGCGGAACTCTTAAAAAATTGTGAGGTATCTCTAGAACTCTGCATCCGCTATTCAGAACTATTGGAAATACTTAATGAGAACTTTAAAACTTTTTGACCGCAACTCACAAATCTAAAAAAAGCTAATTGTAAATCGCGGTTTTTCTGTAAAATATTTCTTAAACCGACACGTTTATGTTCTTCAGTCAACAGAATTGTCTTTATTTGTAGATGAGCTTTTTCAACAGATTTTATAGGCACGGTTTTCTCAGTTTCATCTTATAGTGCGAAACATGTATGCTAAAAGTTACTTTAAAAAGAGAAAAACAAATAATAATGGACCATAAGTATCTATGGACGATGTAAAAGTGATTGTAACAAAAAGGTTTATCGAAATCAATCAATAGAAGAGACAAATGAAAAAAAGATGTATTCTGAAATGCAGCAAAAACCCTTCATTTTGTATTTCAAATTGTGCATAATTAATTCGATGCAGAATCTGTTTCCTTGATCAACTAGAATTACGTGTAACGAAAAGTCAGTCGTAAAAACGATTCGTCATGACTTAAAAAAGCGGACCTCTAATTTTACATTAATGCATCGATTTTAACCCAATCACCAATCGCATATTTAATCAACTTTCATTTGCTTAATTCAAGCCCTTTTCACTGACAAAATACACAGATATTTCGAACGCTGGTTATCGCAGAAATAAAAACATCGATTTATTTCCGAATTTGTATACATAAATAATTTGTATATAAATGTTTTTATTTAGAGGTTTTATAAATTGTATTTTCGGAAGTACGATTGTTTCCATCAAATAAAAATAACACATGATTCAATTGGCCTAAAACAATGTCCATTTTATATTGTTTTATACACTAAAGGCTTTGGAAGTTATTGGTTCTCACCACCCCTTGCCATAGCAGCTACATACAATTTCGTTAACAACTCAAACGTATACGCGAGTGTTACATAATGTACTCCTTTTTTTGTCGCGAACATCAAAAACCAGATCCACGTTTTTGAGCCATATTTGAGAAAGTTACTACGTGAAAATTCATTTCAAAGGCAAACGAGTTTGGAATATGTATAATGACAGAGATTATTTATATGAAGCACGCATTGTCAACAAGATTTCAGTGAATAATATTTTCGCTTTACAGTGAATCTGGATAACGATAATGTAAAAATACCCGAGACCATTTTCCGTCACGACTTTATTATTCGGTATTTCCCAAAACGAATTTTTTCATGATATAGCTCTTCGAATCAGTATTTGCAAAAGTTTATTTTAAATTATATAATTTTAAATTATATTTGAGAACCAATTATAACACATAAATATTGCTCAGAATTGAAATAAGCGGGTAATGGTGTACAAATGATATATCCAGGGTAAAATAAAACATTTTGAATTAATCTGGAAACAGTTATACTAAAATGTTATTATTACCTTTCTAAATAATCAGAACAGATTCAACATGTGGAATTTTTATTTAAATTAATGATTTAATCACTTAGTAAAGCATTGAAAAATGTCATGAAGTAAAAACTTTTTAGTTTTTATTACATTTTGCAAATTATGTTGTTTCACATTGTTGCGCGAAAAACCTCGTCGTAATTATTCGTTATTTCTCATGAATCATCATAATTACTCCGAAAATTCGTTGGTCATTGATCTCTTGTTTTGAAACAATGTCAACAATTTGTAAATCATCAAACATGACATTTCTCCCTACACCGTGAACAAACATCAGTAAACACCGAATTTGATCGTGACGCGTTCGTTTTGTGTAAAATAGTGTCCCCTCTTCTGTCGCTCAAACGTGCAATTCATTGAAGAATTCGACAAAGTTGTGAACTCAGATGAGAAGTGTTCCCGTGATTTGTAATTACAACAACTCCCCTCGCACTACCGAAGACATTCCGCCCACCTTATTCGACAGTTGTCTGCGAAAGAAAAAAAAACGTGTCTGGTTGAAGATTGAAGACAAAGCTATATGTAGAAAACAAATCCGGTCTTTTTCAGATAAAATTCAGAGCTTGTAAAACGAACTTTAAAATCGTCTATCCTTCCACAATTTTTTGTAGACGAAAACAGTGAGCGGAAACGTTAGATTATGAAAAATTAAAAGTTCTGCTTGGATTACAAGAACCGCAAATGTGATTTTAATTATAGAACATGAATTAGTGAAAACGAATGGTCGAACGTTAAAGTTGAAGTTTGCACTCCAGTTCAGTCATTTTTTAAACTGGTGAAACCTGCTACAGCGAATAAAAAAAACGTTTAAACTCGATGAAAAATAACAACATTAAACACAGCTCTCCGAAAAAATGAACAATAATAACACCGTACAATATTGTAACGCAAATTTTCAAGAAAAATATGTGACACTGCATATCGTGCACATTTTCAGCAGGTCTACTTTATGAAAAACTACACGTAGTACGATAGTTACATTGAGATAACTTATTACCTGATTCATGTTATATTATTTAATTTTACACGGATTTTTATAATATATACAACTTTGACTTCAGCTTCCGCTAGTAATCTATCCAAAGATTTATGGTTATTACATCCAATATGTCCAACCATATACGCTACTTTTGCATATATAATAATAATGAAATATTATTATTATTATTAGTAATATATGGCTCTATGCAGGAAGCTCAACTATCCCAAAGCCTCATTTGCAAAAAGATGAACCCTCGGTATAAAAGACAACGCCAGCCTGGCGCTTCGTAACATTACCGCCGATCAATTAGCAACATTAATTGCCCGCGAATGATTAATTCGCCCACAAGATGTTATTGATACTCGATAAATAATTGATCACAGTGTGTTTAGTTTAATACGCGGCTATTGCAATGGCACGCCAGCACAAACTCAAGCTTTGACATCACCAATCAATTAATATCAAGAACCAAAACCGCAACTAACATTTTGCAATAAAAAAATGTAGCTTTTTTAATTTATAATTAAGTCCTGCCCCACTCCTTCCAATGCCTTTTACTATCGTGTAATTTCAATGAAAAGACCCATCGTGAAACATCCCCATTGAAAAATACTTATAGGACTGAACAGTTTTCAAAAACCCAGAAAACCCCAGAAAATAGAAACACAGAAAAACCAATTAGAACAACAGTTGTACTTCTTATTGTTTTTATATGTTTCTATTCGATTTCTGTCAATATGTTAATAATTTAAAATAATTGGTTTTTCAGGTATTTTTCTGTGTATTATTTCAATTGTTTAATTAAACAATGGTTATTTGTTATTACGGATGCAAAGTTGTAATAAAATGAAAATAAACAGTCGATTAATTATAAATCTTTCAATACTTTGATATTCTGCTTGCAATTTTAGGAATTATTGAAAATGAAAATAATTAAACTGCTTTTTTAATACGAAAAATAAAATGTGTGAGACTATAATACCGAGTGCAATATATAACATCCACAGATGTATTATTACAACAATAACATAAGCGTACAATGCACCAAGCGTATATTAAAGAAAACAATTAAAAGAAAACAATTAAAGTTAACACAATAACGAACCATAGAGAAAAAAATATAACTGTAACAAATTGATTTGATTGATTCTCGAAATTCAATCGACGTTGAATTTGATTTTGATTCCATTGATCCAATTCAAATGCATAATAAATATTTCAATGACCTATTTTAGTTACTTCGACTATTCTCAATGAAAATAGTTGTCACATAAAATCTTGTACGGCTTTTATATTAATTTGAAAAAAAGTTACTGACATTTTACTGACTACCATTTTTTAACAAAAAATGCTGAAATCAATAATGTTATTTAATTTAATCTATCAAGGGTCGCGGCAGCGACCCGACGAAGCAAGGTTTTCTTTATTTTTTTTCATTTTTTTCAATTTTTTCAGCTTTTTTCGTTTTATTTTGAGTGAGATTGTACTCTAAGTTAATTAAATTCGTTTTTATATTCCTAAATTATTATTTTCAGCTCGAATTACTCTGAAATAATTTAAATAAAGACTATCCATAGAAATATTATTATAACCTTTACAAGTTTTTTTAATACGTTAATAAATCACTAATCTCTAATCTAATTACAAAAAAACGCAAGTAATATAATGTTCCATTTCCCATCGGTTCTTTCAATCTTTCATTCTCAATTTACTTATTGATCAATTACAGTCGATCAATCCAACCAGTATTTCACTGCCAACCAATCGTGCTCCTAAAACAATTGTCTTCTTCCAATTTTCTTTCTACACCACCAAAATACTTATGTTCTACTTTCGCTGAAAAATAATCGTATCCGTTTAAACGGTTCAAAATTGGGGTTAAAGTGTGTAAAAGCTGTTTCATTTCTAATTTTGGGTAATGTTTCACAATAACCTCAATTTTTACAATGTAAAAATTGAGGTTATTGTTTCAAAATTACCCAATTCATAAACATAAAGATAGTTCGCATTCAGTTATCAGATTGGAATTTCCTTCATTTCTGAGTTTTAACTCAACTAACCTGACTTTTACCTCAAATAGCACATAAATCTACCCAAATTACAATATTTTCTTCCAGTGTCCTTTTACCTCTTCCTCCACATTATTTCTTTCCCACACCCAAACCAAACTCCCAGCCAAATTTCATTTTTCCAACGACCCGCCGTTTGTGTCCGAATTCCGCCATTCAAACACGCAATTCCGTGACGCGTGACGCGCTCTTTAAGATCGCTCGGCGGTCTGCAAAAATGCATGGAAACGCCTCTGAAATATTCATTGCGAATTACCACGCGCTGGCATCGATAGGCCGAGTTATTCCGGCGTACGTCGCGGCTTATATAGCAACAATCAAACATTAATGCCGCGGCGTCCGGGCGAATCGGGCGCATCTGCATCGGCGGAATCGGCGTCCGCAAGATGTTGCGTTCCGAACGGCGCTGTAAAACGGGGCCGCGCGCGCCGCATCATTCACGGCGCCGTGTAATTGGAATCATTGATTCGCTCGCGTTGAATCCCCGTCGCGCCGTTTTTTGCGCGCCGAACTCAGGAGCCATTTCTGCATGCAAATGTCAATTAATGGCGGCAACAACTTTTTTCGCCGTCCAGGCTTTAGAACAAACTGTTGTTTCCTCGCAGTAATGAATAAGTCAAATTACGGCGACGAACAAATTGCAGTAATTCCATTGCGCGAAATTCATCGGAAACCCGGCTGCCGAGGAAAGGGTATTTTCGTATCGAAATGATTGTATTTGAGCGAAAAAACGGGAGCCCGGGTATTCGTTTAATTCGTTTTAAAGAAATTACCGTTCTTAACGGCGCAGGCAGATAAATCGAGCGCGCTGAATGACTCGGATAAGTACTCGGAGCGAAGAATTCCCGGGCGATAATTTCATTTGTTGAGAGTTTCTAAATTTGTAGTTGAGTGTGTCGGACGAGCGGCACGGGGGGCGACGGAAATATGTCAGATGCAGAAAGTTAATGAGAGTGCAAATCGGGGAAGGGAGGGGTGGAGGGTTCCGGACCGACGAAGATCGGTGAAAATCGTTAGTTTGGTTTTTTTTCAAATGTAGAAAAATCAATGGTGATTTGGTGGCTTATGTGGGTCATCATAAATTGGAATATGGCTGAATTTATTTCACTTGAAACTTACAAACAGAAGTTAAAAGTCTATAAAAGATAAAGTCATTAGGGCGGTGAAATTTCTGATTAAATTATAAATAATGAATGCTAGAAACATGCAGGCCGACGATTGCAGTGTTTATACCACTTTCGAAACGGTCAGTTGACATGATGTTCACAGACTGTTCGTAGGACAATGTTCCTTTCGTGTTAAACTACAATTAGAAACTAGCCTATAAGGTTCAGACTTATGTGTCGGATTCGTTGTAAACTTTTTAATATATGCGAGCAGACGTTTAAATGAAAATTTTCATACGAAATGTTTACGAAAGTTACAATTGAGAGACTATTTCTATAACAACAATTCTATGGCAATAAAAGTATATTTTTTATTATAATTGCTTTCCTGAATAAATAAATTGATCAGTTCGATTATTATCTTTATTGCTTTACGTAACTGTTCAGGAAATAATAATAATAAAAATTGCTAATTTCTTGTGAACTCATCCATAGCGAGATAATAAAACACGGATACAGAAAAATAATATTAATATTCAATTAAAACAGTATTTTACATTACTTGGTTTCTAGTGTTCGAGATCTAATTTTGACTTTACCATAACGAAGTCCAGATACTATCAAATGAGATCTGGTTTAAGATGTGGCGTAAGATATCTTGCTACAAAAAAAATCATCGAGATACTTATAGTTCCAACAAAGTAGAATTAAGTTTAAAGTGTTACAATATCTAATTTTCTTCACACAACTTTATGCGTTCAGTCTATAAATCTCATAAGAAGCCTTTGAATTCCTAGCCGTAGTTTTAGGTCATCATTCACGAGCATAAATTCCCGACTAAAAAGGAAATCCAAATGGGACTATTTTTTATTAGTTCCTCGATATAAGATCAGAAAATGATCAAAACCAGATCCGAATTGGTCCCTTTATTATAGAGAACTCACAAAATAAATACGTAAAAACATCCTACTACATCTAGCATTTAAGAAGTTTAAGAAATTTACATACAATTATCAAAAATAATAAAGGTGTTTATTTTCATTCAGTTAAACGTATTTTAAAATGGAATTTATAACAATTCCAACCTTAAAAGCGTTACGTATTTAACTCCCGTCGATTAGTAAAAGCTACAACCTAGATAGTCAAGTTTACTTAATATTTTAGTAAATCTTACTATTTAGTAAAATTTACTAAAGTATTGATTATTTTTCTCAGTGTAACGACCGTCACTCTTTCCTTTTCCACCCACAATCGAACCAACTCGACTTCTTTACATCGCCGAAATGCATTATTCGCCCCCTCAAAGCGTTCCGGCCCTCCTTCCTCATCCGCGCGAAATAATCAATCACACACCGGCGACTCGTTGCAACCTATTATTTGTAATCGCGGCTTGCTTGTTTTGCCGCGGCGAGCGCCCGAATCGGCCTTGCCATTGTCCTTAATATAATCTGTACAAAAAGTCTTGCGTCATACATTATTCAGAGGCGCGTTTTTGGCCATTTATAAAGCGGCGCTTCCGCCATTCATCAGCGCGTCTTTTTTGGCTCGTGCCCTCGAAACGCGCGCCGCAATTACGCCGCGCGCGACTTAATTAGCGCGCTCGCCGGGACGCGATTTCGCCTATTTTTTCGTTCCCTTCTTCTCGTTTTGTTTCGAAATCGTTCCCATTGATCCCCAGCGATCAGTCATTCGCTCGACGCGCTACAAAATCGCTGCTTGCAGGTACTGGACTATACGCAATTCTTTCTGGATCTTCCGGAGGCGAACGAAGACGGACAGGCGAAATGGAAGATCGAGTACACGTTAAAGGATTATTACAATTTGAAGGAAATATCCGCGCTGGCTCTGCACGATCTCGCTGATCGATTCACACAGTCGAACGATTATGCGTTTGTCAGGTAAGTGCAATTCGAAGACGCCGTTCCGCTCGGAAACGCGAATAAACATCAAATGGCGTTCCGATCGAACGCAAACAATCGAGCGGGCGCTAAACGCAAATGATTTGTCAAATGCACTTCTTTGCGGTTCGCGACTGTGTTGCGGATATTTCCCGAATAGAAAGTCGAGTGGAAGTCAAATCTTCGATGCATCGCCCGGGATCGGGGGAAAGGTTTCGCTGATCACTTATTGATCGGAAAGTGATCAAATTAAGGAGGTGTGCTCGCGGGTCGAGTGGGATGGAAAGTTGTTAGGGATTTTATACATTCAAATGCTGTTTCGCGGGATTGTTCCGGCAAGTGTGGATTCGAAAGCTTTTGAGGATATTGTTTTGGTGAGCGAATTCGGTTTTCGGAAAGAAGTGGGTTTTAGTTCAAGATTCAGTTTTTAGATTGTTTTCATTTTATAGAGTACGGCTATTTGACGGGTGAAAACCGGTGGGACATTATTCAGCCTTAACGAAAAAATTCAGTTTATTACTGCAGTGAAGACATTTTTCTTTTATTAAGTAAATAACAGACATTTTGCGAATTATGCTGCATATTTAACATGTAAATATGCAGTTAATGTTTTTCTTTATTTTATGACTTCGTTATTATTTAGAAAAATTACTTATTAAATTGTTGTTTAATTTAATTGTTCGGATTGTGCAATAACGTTAGAAATTCTGGTATAAAAAATACGTTTTTTTCTAAACATAAATAATTCATCTTCATTTATTAATCTTAATAATAAATTTACTTTTTTTCTCCAACTTTCTATCCAATTTCTACATCTAATTAATTGGTTATCAATACATAAATATTTACTTCCATGCGTAATTACATTATGCGAGAAAAAGCACTAAAAGCACATATTCATCTAATTATTACTAAGTCTGAAGCATCGTATAAACACCAAAGCATAAGTGTTCTTCATAAGGTTTGTTATCGTACACCTCAAAGCAAGCGAAAATTCCTACACCATTTTTCGTTGTCAATTCTACGGTAAATGCATCTTTCTTATCGTTCAACTTGTGGTTGTTTTACCATTTGAATATCTAAATAGTAACACTATCCATGCAGATAGCTTATTTTATCTCCGTGAATACTCACTACTGCAAACAGGACTTCTTTATTTTAATCACTTCTCTACCATTTAAATACTCCTAAGCTCTTTCCACTGTAAAACTTTATAAAAGTGAAAGCATTAAAACTGTTGCAAAACCTATACAAACGAGCTTTAAAACAAAACGTCCACCGACCCAAATCACTCCTTCCTGAAATCCCCATGTTTGCGTCCACCGAAGTCGAAGTAGCTTCATCGTCATCGCCACCCCAATCCCGTCATCTTCTCGTCTTTAATTAATCCCAAAATCCCAATTTCCCTCAACTCGCGCCAAACTGACCGTCCCAAAAACGCCCGCCATGGTTCACATTTCCAGTTATCGCGTTCGCTTTTAAGATAAGGCACTTTGAGAAGCGCCTTGGGCATGATAATAATTGCCACTTGGCGTAAGCTTAATCAGTCATGAAAATTCGCCATTAAATTTGACCTTTACGTTTCGCAGAGTTACAGCGCGTTTGCCACGGTGTTACTTTACGACGCTCCACTTTATATGCTCAAGTGTCAAAGAAACCACATGTATATACGCAAATGAATTTGCCCGCCAATGTGCGTCCCGAAAGCCGTACTCCGTTGATGCAATCAAATGCGCCAGTCGCGAAACTAAAATATCATAGATATCCGGCGAAACCGGGTTACTCCCGCGCTGATTACCCGCCGAGATAAATTATAACCGTGAATCGCCGAGTTCCTGCTGTTTTTTTCCACCGCCGAGTCGTTTCGATTATTTAAACAGCGAGCGAACGAGCGCGTCAATTATTCACGCGGGTCTCGTTGACAGTGCGCGTATTTTTGAGAAAACGTTAATCCATTTATACGTTTTCTTATTGATCTTCCGTTCTTTGTACGTAAGCTTTATTTGCGTAGCCTTCTTCAACTGAAATTAAGTCCGGAAGCGGCAATCACTTTATTTCGTCGGGACAAATTAATTGGCGCAAAAGCGCGCTCGTAAAACAGATTCCATTTCGAAAAAGAAAGACGTATTCGGGCGGATCGCGCAGTCAAACAAATTCCGGAATAAGACGACGATACGGTCAAGACGGGATGGTTATAGCCGCAAACGGTTATTAGGGAAAGAAGCCGAGAAGACACAATTTTTTACCCGAATTCGCGCCAGTTGAGTTAATTAATTAATTAAACGCGCAGCATGAAATTCGATTTAAGTTACGGCATTAATGGTGATGATAGATATTATCCGTATCGTCGCGATACGCGAAACCTGAACGAATGGCGATAATTAATTGTGAAGGACGGCTAAAAGGCGAGTCGTTTGCTAGGTGACTTTTTGTTTCGAAGTTTTCAAAGCGTTGCTTTTAGTTAGGGTTAACATTGTTTTTCGATGGGATTAATGGTGTTTAATTGCACGGCTGATGATGCAAAATATTAGGATGCGGGGCAGGTTGGCACACTAATATTCCACGAATTTAGGAGAACCGCGACAACCACGCGCCATGCTATCACTACCCTCACGGAGCATTTCATATCTAAAATTCATTGGTTCGCCATGACAAATATTTCGGCGCAATTCGACCTCGTGTTGGCGGAAATCGGATTGTCGATTTTTCGCAAACGTATTATAAGACAGGCGGATTTGTTCGCTAGTCAATGATAGTCAGCGACACTTGCCATTTTCATATCAATTGCAAGTTTGGCCAAGCAGCTTCGGGTTCGCAGGGGAAAAATATTATTTGCGCCTCTAGGGACAAAAGAACGTGATTCTCGCATCCGTCTCGAAATGCTCGCGAAGCTTTGTGTAACAAGTGCGCGAAAAAATATCCAATTTCGTCCGAAAAGGGTCGCAGGAAATCGATCATTTTAAACAGAGGAATGAACGTGGAAATGGAAAGAAACTAGTGGATAGAATGTAATTGACGCTTCTTGCGTTTCTGTCCCATAGTGCCTTTCTATTCCTAGTTTCGCGATTGAGGTAATTGTGAATGCAAGTAACCCCGACTGCACGGAAAACAGTTGATGCGTGAAGTTGATTTTACTTCGCGATTATTGCAACGTTCACGTCAGACGTACTTCGTTACAAAGTGAAATCTGCTTCGAAACGTTTTGCTCCTTTTTCAACATTATTATTCCCGAGCCATCATTTTTCCTGTAATTAAGTCAACTTTTTATGGTATAGGCAAAACGGGAACTTTGAGAACGTGCGACTCTCGACTCAAGTTAATTATTTTCAAATGCTTGACGTACTTTTTGAAATATTATACCGAATCTATCGCAAAGCGCGGTATCAGATAACTCAAATTTTAATTTTCAAACATCGCGATGAACTGCGGATGTAAATGTTATAAAAAAATATGTTATAAAACATTTCAATCGATTAACTTCACAACAAATCTAACAGCATTGGTAATAACTTTACATTATTATTCACTTTTTTTATTGTACCAGTTTGATTTTTAATTGACCAAATAACACCTTGATGGTTCAATCTAAAACTGGAATATTTATCCATTATCGGATTGCAATTTGCCAAATTTATTTCACGGTCTATGCATTTGTTAAATCAATTAAACAATGAATAATAAGCACATTCAGTTGCAAACGAGTGCTAAAAAACGATCGAATTCGCGCGAATCGTAATTGTAACGGGAATGCATTTTCAATGGTATCATCAATAAGACGCCACAATTGTTGCGTTTGACGTAAATGCTGAACTGATATTATACAGACATGTAAAACTATATATTAGCGGCCAGGAATTTCTATGGCTATTAATTATCGAACATAAATGATTCCAGTTAATTAGCATGTATACTAATTTTACGCAAACGTCTGTCTACACGTTTGCTTTCTCCAAATACTGCGCGTAAAATAGGGTAGCATTACATTTATGCAATATTCGGTATCGCTCGACCCAACTTCGATAAAATATAAAAGTGTGCAATTTTATATCCTTTTCCAGCTAACTATTACACGTATTCGCCATAAATCCGTCAGTTTTTGTATTGCACAAAAAACCGGGGGGATTAAATCAAATGCTCGTGTAAACTAAAAGTTTAAATTATTGGTATAGTAATTCCGTATAATACACGCGAAAATACCAATACTTTGGCTAAATTTCACGAGGGGCGTAGCTTTGCGTACAACTTATTCGCTCCGAATTCTCGGGTACAAATACACCTTAAACTTGTCGACCGTAGATTTATGTTTTAGATGCAGTTTCGACGGAAAGAAAAACTTTATAATTAATTTTTTGTGTATCTGCGAATAAGTTGCAAAGAATCTGACGACGTGAGAAAAATATGATTTAACGACGTGTCGAGATCGCGCCGTTAATTAAGTTTCAAAACTTGACATACTGATTTCGCTCGAATTAATAATTACATAAAATTCAATCGATGTTCTATCGATGTAATAATTAATGACTATCCGGGATGTCATTGTGATATCGATGCTCTTACATTTTTTAAGCGTATTGACGAATATGCTTCGAAATTCGCAGATTCGACGAATTCGCGCTACCGAAATGCGCGAAAAACGCACGCAATTTCAATTAATCGAGCGGATCAAATATTTACATCGCGTTTGCTTGAATGGCAAAATAATTGCGGACTCTTTTCGTCGCGGAATATTGCAACGACGACTTTCGTCGAAGAAAAAGGGAGATCAGTGTCAACAATTTTTTGTGTTTTCGCAGGACACGCGATAAATTGGGATACACGAAATCGTCGCGAGAAATTGCTTCGCGAGATTTGTAACTTGAACAAAAACGTCGATTAATAACAGAAATCGATTAGACGCGAATTTGCATAATCTTTGTGCCCGAACGATGAAACGCAATTTGCAAGTTTCACGAGTTTCGTCGGACATAATTCAAAGGGGACATATCGCTGAGGTTCGCCTCATCATCTGATCGAATTTTTTTCGTCGCAAACGTGAAATTTGCACAACGAATGCGGGTTTTTGTCACACGATTTTTCCGACTGTCATTTACGTTTCCCTAATTGAAACGCTTAAACGTTCATTCGCCGTCGGTGAAATTTATTAATTCACATTGCCAAACGTAACCGTTATTTGTCCGGTCAAACAAAATGTAAAAGCGAAATGTTTATTTTCAGAGTCGAGTATAATGAACCCAACAAAGCAGAATCCAACTACTTTGAAAAACTTACTTTGTGAATTACCCTGGAACAATTTTGCTAATGTATCATTTCACTGCATTTTACATTTCAAATAACGTTACAAATGTAAAGTTACTTTGCGTACATAATGAAGTATCGCGTTTCATAGTTTAAGTTCGTCCGCTATTTTTCTGGCCTACAATTCATTTGATTAAAACAACAAGTTGGCAGAAGTCGCGGGAGCGGCGCGATTAATCGCTCGTAAAATAATTACCGAATAATTCGACGGTAAAGGCAATTTTTAATTTCACGAGCAAAAAGTTGCCGTCGCTCCGCGTCTGACCATTGTTCGAGTCTTTGCCCGACAATCGGCGGCATTCGCTCGTTTCATTTGATCGCAATCGATTGGACATAAAAAATATAATAACGTGCGTGTACATATCCCATTTTTCACTGACATTTTAATTAATTCCCGTCAAGAAGACAACATTAAATAATACCATTAAATAATTTAATATTCCCGTATCGGAGATTTAGATAACAATTTCAATGCCTGTAATTACGCGAAATGATTTTCGCAATGGAAATTCATTTTGATTAATAACGTGAAACATTAATAACCTTTTTCATCAGCTAATTAAACAGTAAATAAAGTCTTCTCATTGACGACGTAACAAATAAATCATGCGTTATTATTCAATGCGATAATGTTTTCGAAAATTAACATGTCCATTAAAATATCAAATTCCCGGGACGCCCGGCGAATGGTACGGATATTTAATCGCGTCTTTTTCCCTTCTTTTAATTTATTTTCCGTACGCCTTGCGCGCAAACGACGCGTCGCCTTTCATTTCACACATTTATCTTTTATGATCACAAAAAGTCGCGCTGTGATCCAAAATAAGAAGCGTGGGAAGAAATTAGCATCAATATTAAAAGGAGCGAAATCAGGACAAAACAACGCGAGTCGTTATAAAACTGGCTTTTTTGCAACGGGGTATCCCAATTTATCGCTTTTAAAGCTATATTTAATTCCGAGACGTTTCGATCGAGGCGCCGCGTCACGCACGAATTCGGTCGAAATTTAAATGCTCGTTATCGCGCAATTTTTACGCGAATAGGCGAAATTTGTCTAGCCGCAATATTTAATGTCGAAGTCGAATAAAAATACATGAGCGCAGCGCGCAAGGCGTCCCACGACAAAGCTACGATTTTCATAATAACTCGCCGGGTTAACGGGAATTTGTTAAAAGTTTTGCGCGAATGCGCAAATCGTTATTAAAAGTTGCACCGCCAAGTTGTGTTTTTAAACGTTCGAATGCGCGATTTTTTCAGTTTAAAATGAATGATAGTTTTAATGTTTTAAACATGTTTTGCGCAACTTTTAAACGCGTTCGCAAAAATCGCCCTTAAATTTGCCGCTCGCTCACTCGTGGGTTAACAGTCGGCTACGTCTGAGGATTTCAAATTATAGTTTCTATACGACCGCCACGGATGTGTGTCATATCGTTTGTAATCACTCGCAACTTTTCGAACTTTTGCTGCATGCTTTTTTTGTCGCGTATAAGTGCCATGAACAATTATTTGGGGAGAGCTTTCCGTTGGAAAAAAGGCGGTCGGTCTTTTTGTTTGTTAGGATTATGTTTGGTATTCTTGATTTGTGTGTTGCAAAGTTTTTTTAAGAAAAGTGAAAGAATGATTTACAAAAGTTCTTTCTGGGTAATACTATGAAGAAATGAACAATGTCGACAGTTTGACAATGTAATAATAATCGTCAGATACTTTTCCTGTTTTAAAATATAGAAGAATATAGTCAGCAACGGTTTTTCAGGGATGTCTCTGAAATTAAGTCAGACACGAAGTTATGGTTCTTGAAAACTACAGTTTCATTTGTATACGAAATTAACCTTCAAAGTTACCTAACTGGTTTAGCATCAAAATTAATGCTGTAATTTTACCAAATTTGTTTGTCAGAGATGCTTACAGTAGGATAAAATGACTCCCGTAATATTTGTATCGTCACTTTTTTCAAGTTGAACTCAACTCACTTTAACTCTAATTTCTCAGTTGTTCAAAAAATTACACTCTTAAAATAGTTTTCTTCGGCGGAAATTTTCTTTCTTCGACATCATTTTCTTTCATATTTCGCCTAGAGTACAATTTTCTCAACGAACCCAAATTTCTGCGGATACGGTTTTACCCGAGAAGAAATCCTAAAGAATTAAGTTTAGTTTTCATTACGTATTACCAAAAAAGTTACATTCATACAGTGTCCAAGTCATAGAAAGACTGTAACCCGATCAAATGTTCCACAATTCCTCATCGCCCAAACCTCACCTGACTTTCCAATCAAATAAAATTACACAACGGTTACACGAAGAACGCTAAATTTCACCCTGCCTTCCATTCAAAACCTAATCTTTTTTCTTCCAAAATCATTTGCCTCCGGTTCCTTTCAGCACCGTAATTATCCCCAACTTTTTCCAACGTCCACCCAAACCATAACCCCTCCTGAAAATTGAAATTCGCTTGCTTTAACTTCAAGTCAGCCAATTACCGTCAGCGCCGCATCGATCTCAATCGATCCCCTACCAATCGAACACGCGTCTAGTTTTCAAGTTCGTCCTAAACGCCAAAACCCTAATTCGGCAGACTGCCTAATGACTTTTATTCCGGTTCGTGATTAAGCCGTCGTCGAACGCACCCCGTCGACGAAAAATTAATATTCTCGCAATAGCTCGGCTACGTGGCGCGTAACCGAGACACTCGCGATCGTCGTAGCAATGCTAATTGCGAGTTGATTTCCATCAATGTTCCGAGTGTCTTGAAAAATGCGCCAACACTGGAAATATAATTAAAAGGAAATAAGAAGACAATAATTAGAATGCGAAAGTTCGTCGCGAAGATACCGCAGCCATAATGCAAGAAAAACGGATTACCAATGAAGTTTCGTCGAGAGTTTTAAATTGGAATTTTATTTAAGAAGAAGGTAAATGTCCCAATTAGAGTAGCAGTGCGCCAATTAGTGCAAAATTGGCGCACGCCGAGAGTGCATTGGCATTGGCAAAAGTTATTGCTCGAAGTAAAGCGGCGGCAAAAAAGATGTGCCGTTTTGCGCTTTATGGATGTCACGGCGACTATTTTTAGTTAATGATAGGCGCCATTGTATAATCCCGGTCAAACACAAGCCGACGTATCGCGATTGCGCGCAGCCTGAAATTTATGTTTATTTGTATACCCGCGCTGCATTATTATCGGAGTTCGCCGAGTTATTACACAATTAAGTGTCATAAATTAGTTATTTGTTCTTATTAAGTATGCTCCTGCGAAGTACCGACCAGTAATAGATATATAATTGCTTGATGAATAATACTAACTGTGACACGGGTCATTAATTAGGACAATCGCCCCAGTTGTAAACATATAATTCAGTTAAGCCTGCGAATTGCAAATATACGTGTTGTGTCCGGCGCAAAGTGGATCAAGACTCTCGGCGCATCTCTTGTTATTTCTGTCACAGACTGAGAAAAATGGCCGCCAAAAATGCAGCCTGTGATACTGATATTGGGAGTATATTTGATACATTATTAAGTATGCCTTTGAAATTTGTGTCACTGGTTGTAGACGTTATAAAGATTATGTTTCGTTGCCTTAAATGCCGTTTTTGTCATTTTTGGGGAAGGAAAAGAATTTTTTGCGTACGTTTATTATATTCGTGGAAGTAGTAAAAAATACAATAGAATATTTGTATCGATTTTTTACTTGATATGCTACTTATTTAATAGATCGACATCTTGCATTTGTCGTAATATTTTTTAGCCTAACAACGTAAAACAATCTTATCACGCGATGTTGTAAAAACTAACACATAAAACATGAATGAACGTACATTTATTTTAGGTTGAAAAAAACTACCCTATAGAGAGTATCGAACTTGGTCCTCATCAGTTCGATAAACAGACCATTGCACTTTAGCCTCATACTCTTTGTTTTCTATTAAAAAAAGTGATATTTGAAAATGATCCAAGCATGAATAAAAATTATAACGTTTTTTTTAAAGTGCCTAATTTTTGTTAGTATGTATTTGTATTCAATGCAATATTTATAACGTCATTTCTCTTCATACACCGTTTGACGGTTTAATCTTCAATAAAGATACTTTTGTTAAAATAATAAATAAATATTTGTCAAGCATTCGAGTTCCAATTTCAATAAATAACAAAAAAACTTATTCACAATAAACGTTCCAGTTGCATTTTTATTTTTGTACGTGATTAAAAAAAAATCTGTAACATTTTTCTCCGTTCCTAGATGTTTGTGCCACTTCACAATTTTTACAATTATTCAAAATGTGGGCAGCTCGGTTTGTAGCTAATTACGATGTTTAACTTAATCGTGATTAATCTTATATATTATTATACAATATGTTGTTGTTATTAGAGCTGCGATTATTATTATTAGATCATATTGCATCAAGGATACCCAATTTATAGACAAAGAGAGCAATTTGAATTAATCAGAATAATTTACAGATTGCATTCACCAAGGAGCTGAATATTAACATTGTTTCGTAACCGTAAAATAATTCGGTTAGCCGAGCGTAGAAAACAAATGAATCGACCATCGCAATGTTCAATTCATCGCTCATCGATGCGTTGCATCCCGTACATCTTATACGCCCTTATCGTCAGACCGCAATACGCGTTGATCAAGAACAAAAAACGTATAGAATTATGTGGTACAATGTACACGAATTGCAGGCATATGTACGATGCGTTACAATTTTCAAGACACATCATTGGTCTGTTGGAAATATAACGAGGATGGAAGTTTCAATGAGTTACAAATTCACCGAAGTGACAAGAAATGGAAATTTCTCCAATAAAAACGGAATATTATTTTTTCATATTGGATACAATTTGCTTTATTCGTATATCAGAGGTATTATATAGTAACAGAGTTAATATAACAGAAATATTAGATAGTCACTAATTAGTTAGTCAGAAAAACTTGAAAATAAACTTCTATGTCAATATGAAGAGTGTAAATGGAAATTTAAGATATTTAAGACACAGAAGCAAACATGGCAAATTGAGTATATAAAGTTGAACATTACTCAGTCTTATGGGGAGCACTAAAACGCTTTCAGAATAGTCGAAGTGTACTAAAAATTCTGAAAAAGTGTTCTCTCAGGAGCACCAGTTTTTACAGCGAGTACACGTTATCGATTCAGAACTAATATACTAAGGAAAATGTAAGCTGAATATTTCAGTTGACTCGGTAAAATGAAATATTTCATTAACCTTTAAACCACTATAATACAATATCTCTTGCATTTTGATTAATCTGTCTTATTTACAATAATTGCTGAATTACAGTTGGATTGACGAAATGTTTAGTTCAGAATATAGTAACCTATTAATATTTTGGTTGGTTCGACCTCTTCTTTTCTAAACAGAAATATACAAATGATACTATACATTATAATTAACAAGGTAAGCGCAAAGCACTGTAAACATTAACTAAACATTCTCGTCGCCGCAATGATTACACCGTCTTTGTATCCGACAGCGTACAATATTATGATTTACGAACCGCGTATATCGGTAAATAATGACTGACGTTTTATTAACGACTTTTTACTTTCGATTCAGCATACTACGCTGATATTAATTATTCTAATTACAATGTTTGTAACATTTTACAAGCATTTATAAATTTAGTTGTAACAAGTTTGGCAAAAGCATTATATAAATTTGAACTACACTTTAACTGCAGTTTCGAGTTCACACAATCCGAAATAGATATTGAACCGTTTTCACCGTGTGAAAGCCAAATTTTTGCCTTGGAGAAATTTATCTTTCTTAAGACTATTTTGTTATTGAAATATTGAAGAAAATTTTGCCTCGAAAAGGAAGTCCTATTTAAAATACATATGAAAGGTTTTAGGAGTGTTGTAATTTTACAAAGCACTATAAAATTTAGAGTACTTTTGCAAAGACGTTCGTAAAAATATGTAAAACGAAGTATCTTGAGTATTATTGAAGCCTCCAATAAGTCGTATAGAATAACTTTCTGTGCCGAGTTAATAACTTAGCATTTATGAAATCTTTTCTAAAGAAAAACTAAGATCATTATTTTTTAGCTTAATTTATTTAACCTTTTTTAAAAATATTTAAAATGCCTGCTATATACGACAAACATTCGAAAACCTCGACTAAAAATATTCGTAATACATTTGGTATCCTTCGCTAAATTGGAATTCTCATTTGCAATGGCATTGCTACTATGACCAGGGATATCTATTCTATCTAACAAAGTCAAGTTTCAAGAAGCTAGAGCTTAACGAAATAAAAGTTCTGAATTATTATCCACAGACATTCCGTTTATAACATATTGATTATGATTTTGTATTTTACAGAACATTTTTGCGATTGTATTTTTATATTGAATGTATACATATGTCTACATTCGATAAATTATATAAATATAAAATACTGACTTACAAATAAGTTGAAATTAATTAATAAATTTAACTAATAATTCATCTACAAACAAAATACTGCAGAAAACAACTCTAAAAGCGTAATAAAATAAAATTACTTATTTAACCTCCGTCTAAAAAACGACGGTATCGACAGTATATTAATTAAACATTGTAAGCGGTTCTCAATTTAACTCATGTGTTAGTCAAGCCCCATAACTTTAGTGTTAAGTAAACAACAAATTTCCTGACAAATTTTATCCTGAAATTGTAATATTTATACTTATTTAATCCTTAAGAACTTCACTGAAATATTTTATTACCCTAAACCTTCGAATTCAAACCCTATCAGCGAATAATATTTTTATAATATTATAGGAATATTTAAAAAATATATTTTAAATATTTTTTAAAATATTTCTAGAACATTTCCTAATATTTAATAATA
>JABFPB010000511.1:0-36906 GCA_022817645.1 Ceratoteleas bidentatus
GTTACCAGAAAATAATGTTTAGCATACCAGAAAAACACAGTTGGGCTGAAAAGTCGGCATTGACAAGTGCGATTTAGTAACCATTACCAGTGAGATTTTTCTCAGTGCAGAAAAAAATTGAATGCCCCATTTTTGGTATTTTTAATATATTTAACCTTCTGGCGGCACTATTTATTGTTGATTTATTGACATATTAATATGTTTCGCGTTAAAACTGTTACAAACTGTGATATATTAATTTTTTTAATACACACGCGTCTTAAAAAAATTAATATATCATAGTTTTTAATTTACAGTAACTTGTATCGTAATGATATATGAAATTTACAAACATTTCTACCAGTGTAGTATCTTTCTGGAAATAGTGCTGCACTTATTCCCACTTCTCTTCCCCAACAGATTTTGTTCGTACATTTTATACTACCTACTTCTCGAAAAAGTTTCCCTGCGTCCATAACTGAACCGCTTCTTGATAAAATGCAAACACACGAAATGCGTGTAGAGAATTCCGAATCGCAAATTGGCGTCGCCCACAAGGGATCGGGGTACCAAAATATTGGGAAAGTGTAACAACGTCGGCGAGGTTAATCAAGTTGATTGAGAGTGAATGGTGGATTAATGGTTTAGTTAATATGAATGGTTGCGCGATCACGTAAAATCAAAGCCGTCTTAATGTCGGTAATCCGGCTGGATGAAAGCGAGGCGAGGCGCTGTGAGAAATGTGTACAAGTAGCGTTGAAATGATGGTTTCAGGACCTCTGAGGAAAGTGATGGCGAGTCGTTTACGGGGCCGTTGATCGAAAGACGAGCCGTCAGGACCGCACGCTTTCAAGATGGAAGCTCCACTGTGGTTGCTGATATTGGCCTTGCTCGCCGCAGTCGTGCAAAATGGCGCCTGGCCGCAGGATCCCGCTCCGCGTCTGCACATCAAGCACCGTGAGTATCCCAGCGCTTTCAGAACAATACCAAGATCGTTTTCCAATACGTACTTTCTGCCGGTTATTAGTTTTCCTGCATGCGCATTCATATGCAAATGCACGCCCGTATGAGCGTCGTAAATGCGCTTTATTCGCCGACAGACGAACGAAGCCCGCGCACCAATTGCAATCGGCATCAAGTTAATAATTGCGAATGCAGGCGCTATAAAAAGACGGCTCGGTGATTGGCGAAGTTTGCGACCCGAGGCTCGTTTTTTTGCGGCAATGACGGTTTGACGATTAATTCTACGGCCGTTCGCTCGGAATGAGGCATAAGTGAATGGTTAGCTTCAGCGTTTGTCGGTAAATATCGAAGAAAAAAGATAAGAGAAAAGAGTATCGCATCTTGGATTGCAGACTGTCAATTGAGGTGATTTGGATCTCAAAAACGAGGTTTCAAAAGAACGGTTTTCTTCTGACATTTTTGAAGTTGCAATTAGGTTTGAAAAATGTTAAAAGTCGGGTTTTACGTCGTCGAGACAGTTTGTTTGCAGAAGTTGTACGTGTAGTGGTGAGCGGATACTTTATTCTATGCGGGATCTCGTTAAGTTTCTTACCGTGACGCGTTTTACATAGTTTTTCACATGACAATACATTTTATGCTTAATTTAGGTGAATTACAACTGGACTGTACAATTAAGTATTGGGCGTTTAGTCGATAAATCAGTTGTTTCATTTAATTGCCGGCCATTGTTGCAGAGTAACGATGTTAGTTTTGAAATCGCTGGTGCACGCGTTAGGACTCGTTAATCGTGCAAGAAAACAAAAAGGTATTTGATGACCTTTTATGGTGTATAAATTCTCGGGGAAGAAATTACCTGTTCAAAAGTTTTTTGGCAAACAAATAAGTGGAACTAACCTACGTAATAATTGTTGCATCTTAAATACGTAAAAATCGCTAGAATGTTACCATTAGCTATTAGCAGCTTTTTCTTTAGCAAGGAGAAATGTAATATTTCTCTTTTATCAAAATATTTCTTTACGATAGAAACTCGACTGGTCTTCGATTAAAACTGTTTTCAAGATTGGATGAAATGTCAATTATATTTTATTTTTTAAATACTTATTTAAAGAATGTTCATATTGATTGATTCCGAAGGAACTCTTTTATTGAAAACGAAAATAAAATGTTCTTACAGATAGAAGTGAAATATGTCAAAAGAAAATAATAATTGAAAATCCTCCGCATTCTTCTTTCTAATCATACGTTCCTTCTCTGCAAACATTTGTTTTCAAATTCGCTGATAAGAAATATTTAATTACTTTCAATAACCTCCTGACTGTACTATTTACTTTTTCGAAAACTACACTTTCGCAATGTATTATCTAAAATTTTTTATTGACGCTGGACCCACCATACGAAAAATATAATCCAGGACAAAACAGTCCATCCACGGGTATTTTCGAACAAACAAACTTTTCATGCGCTAAATACAAAACGTGACAAACTTCGAATAGCACTATCAACATCCAAAATTAAGTCGCAAGCCTCTCAATCCCGACCGAAGAAACTGCTCCCAGAACCTTTCAAGATCTGATCCAGATAATGTGTTAAATCCCTGATTAACTCGGCGTTAATGCCTCGAACGGGTTGCCGAATGTTGGTCATTGTCCCCGATCCGCCACGTTGGCATCGGACCTAATATCGATCAATACTAATCCCCCGATCGAATCGACCGTCTCGAAGATTAAACGGCCAACCGGGTGGCCCGCGAGCGTCCCATTCATCGCTTTTTAATCGCCGCATTCTCGCCCCGCGAAGCCGTGTCGCCTGCATAAACAGCGCCACTTGTCAACGCCCAATCCCCGTCGTTCGTTTTTGCCCGCGATTTTCGCATTTTTCCGCGCAAAACAAACAAATCCGCCGTCGCGTTCGGCACTGCATCACGTGCGGCGTGTACGTGACTACACTTTTT
Organism: Ceratoteleas bidentatus; assembly: GCA_022817645.1. Lineage (NCBI taxonomy): Eukaryota > Metazoa > Arthropoda > Insecta > Hymenoptera > Scelionidae > Ceratoteleas > Ceratoteleas bidentatus. The sequence continues at coordinate 2,894 of JABFPB010000511.1, forward strand.
CGCGACGTCGTTGTTCGGAACCCGGCGCAATACACGCTCGTGATCACGGCTGTCATTTTACGGTTTTCCCGGATAAATAAGTTGTCGGGGCCTTTTTTGCGGGCGACGCAACAGACAACCGACTCGTGATACACTATCGTGTTCGGCATGTTTATCGACATCGACGCGACTTTTTACGAGTCCCGGCATTGTCGTTTGCGTCGGTTCATTCATTAATCTAATTATTGCGATATGCATCTGTCATGACACAAGCGACTTGTGTCATGCAAACCAGCCTCGTGAACTTTGGCATGGCGAAATCGCGGCAAATGGAAAAGGGAATAAAAATCGGGCATTAAATGCGCGACAGAATGTCGCGTCGATTCTGACGTTCGACAAGTCTGATAATTTTTCGGACCAAACGCCTTGCCTCGGTGAAAAATATTTTTCTCGGGGGTTTATTTAATAATCGCGGCGGCCTAGGAAGCGTCGCCAGAGGCGGAAATTAAGTTGCGATGGTATCGTGGCGCGAGGATTTGAATGTTGCGGACCGGAATTTCATCGAATTTCATAAATGGCTCGCACTGGAACGCGCGCGAAAAATGGGTTAATGGCTCCGGCCCGTTCACCGACGATCGCCGAAGAATCGAGCGGTTATTTGCCTTCGTTGTTCTCGCTGCGCCAATCGAACCCATTAGCCGGGGCGAAAGACGCTGGCATTAATAAAAGGGATCGCTAATTAGCGCGTTGCGATTTTAATGCTATGTCGTTGATATAAATATGCGGGGCGTAATCAGGTGACTTATGCATGCCACGAAATAGAACAATGCGAGTTAATGAACGCGTGGAGCGGAAGGGAGAAACGTAAAGCGTTATTGATGAATTCCCACAACGCGTAACCGTTAAGCGGACAAACCGACGGGAAAACCGTTTCGCCGTTTCCCACTATTTTCTGCGCGAAAATGTTGCAAGACTTCCTTTAAAATTTATCGCGCGTTCGCGTCAAAGCGAGAAGGGATTTCAAACTTTGTTCTTGCTTAAGATGTTTGTAGCGACGTATTGACGGGGCGTATTAATGAGTTCTAGTTTTGTTCCGGCGAGCGGGAAAATCGGAGCTAAAATTAACTTGGAAGATTAAGTTCAGCAAATATATTTTACTATGACAGATTGTCTATCGATGGTGCATCTTCGGTTGAGTTCGGGTGTAATTTTTACATTCGGGGTTTTTCGCAGCACTCTTCGAGAATATTGATTTATGGCTGAATGCAAGATAACTTTGCGAAACCGTTGTAATTTCTGTGGGAGATTTTTTTTCGTTTAAATTATGTATTTGAACGGTTTTGAAATGTCTGTTTTAATTCAAGGATTTTATAATTAAAATATTTTTATAATCAGGAGAAAGAACTTTTTGAAAAATAAACTTTGTAATATACGGTAACACACATGTCTGAAACATATTCTCACTTTCGTATAAAAAGGATTTTTTTCTGAAAATAAAATTAGATAAAATAATATCCTAATACATCTATCTTGTAGATCTATCCAGAAATAGATCTACAAGATTTATTTCTGGACAACTAAAGTTTAATTTGAGCTCTTCTTGTATCTAATGGAGTATATAAAATACAGTTTCGCAACATCATATCTGAAATATAACTTATTATTATCACACTCTAGTTTTCCAGTTTTTTATACAAAATGTAGCATATACTGTACTTACATTTTTTCTCGAGAACGAAAATGATCCTCTCCCCACACTGCGCCTTAATATACGCAAAATTTAAAAAGTTTCGAGTGAAACTTAATTGAGAACTGTTGCTCATTCCCGTTTCCGTGGACGCTTGCAGAATTCTGAACCGCGCTATCACCATAAATTAATTGATCAAACCGTAACCCGCAACAACACAGAGCCGTATGCCGAGTTTGTTTATCAGTTGGTTTCGGCCAAATGGACTTTATCACGATTATATCGTCTTAACTCGACTTTAGTTCAACGAACTTGAAGTTCGATGTGCGGCCAGGTGAGTGCAGTGGGCAGGGAGGGTTCACAACGAGGGTTGGCAGGAATGCAAAATAGTTCGCGACGAATCCGAAACTCCTTTAAAGCCGCTCCTGGCCAAAAGTCACGACATCACGGACCTGACGCGTCGGTACAATCGTTTAGCTGTCCCCCATGCAAAAAATATGCCAACTTAGGGAATGCGCCTGGATGTTGGGCCGTTTGTCACTTTCTACGTGAAATGCCTGAACCGTCGAAAAAACCACGAAAGCTCTCCGAAGTTGCTACAAATTGCCAAAACTTGATGATTTCCCTGTCAAATCTAAGATGTCATTGAAGCCGGTACGATAGAAAGCTACTTTTCCTAGTCACTCACATCTTTCAGTTATCCTTAGTAAAAACGAATATCTTAATGTGATCAAGTTGAGATCCCTTGCGGTCTCATTCAGATTCGAAACCGATCAAAACCATCATTTTTCCATCTGAGTGGGACCCCAAATGATCTAAACTTGAGATATTCGTTTTTACTAGGATTATTCTCAAACCGCAACGTTTTCCTTAAAATAAAATTGCGAATCCCAACTCCTAAACTAGATTCGCTCGAAAATCGTCTAAAAGGCATCAGATACCTAATCGAGAACTGTCTTATTTTCCTCGATGTTCCTATAGTGTTATTTCACTTTCACTGACTAGTCCCGTTTATTTGCACGACCCTAGACCTACATTTCAGTTACACAGTACACGAATTCATCGAACGGTTCCCAACCTCTGACATCGTCTCCAGTGTCAGACAGTGTTTGGACTGCAGTTCCTCTCGCCAGTCGAACCTAAACAATAAACTGACAAACCCACGTGCCCTCGCAGTTGACCCATTTGCCTGACAGCGCCAACGTCCATTACCGAATCGGTAAAACGAGCAGCTCGACGCCCGTGGTTCCCAGAGATTTGCCCGCGCCGTTTCCTCTCTCGGCTTTTTCCAATTCAACTAGTTTCCCAATGCAAACGAGCCCCGCGTGACCGCTCGAAAGTATCGCTCGCGCGGGGGCCCGCGGGGCTTTTACGTCTTCGTCGCGTCTCGCCTCTTTGTCGGCTCCCTTACACCCCCCCCCCGCGTTCCTCCCCTCTGCGCTTGGTACTTTCTACCTCTTCCACCGAGATCGCTCGTCGACACGGTATCACGCTCGTTACACATATACTCCCGACTTGCTTACCTACGGACTTCGGCAGCGCTCATTACCGATAGTCGACTGTTTTCGACTGCATTTGTCCAACGGAGGCAGGCGTAATTGTCGCCGTTGAGAAACTGAAGACAAAAAAAGAACCGAGCAAACGGAATTATCCGAATTTGCATGTCCATTCGTTCTTTCGCGGCGAAAATTCGTTGATTGGACGGAAATTTTCGGGAGGTGCGACATCTGGCGGTGGTATTTTTAATTGCGGTGGGATGGAGGGTTTGCGGGATGTTTGATGAGTTTACATTGCAATCTGGTTAATATTGTTTGACATATAGCGTTAAATTTTTTGTTCTTTTTAAATAATATGAATTCCTACAACATGAAATTCCTGTAACTATCGTGCCAACATTGGTTTTTTTTTCATGTTGTTTTTACATGAAAATTAATAGACATATTTTTCATGTAAAAATAACACGACAAATTCTACGTAAACATTGGTTCCAGTATTACCAACGTGAAAAACGGTACAGGAATTTTTAGGTTATTACGAGATGTTGATTTCTCTCGGTGTATCTATTGGTAAAAACGTGTAATTTTTATCGTCCAGTAACAACTTTAATACTGACAATTTCTTAAAAGAAAGAAACATTTAATGAATTATCACAGGTGTAAGTGAATACATGATGATTGTTTAAAAGCGAGGAGTGCTAATGTCGCGGGGTCAAAGAAATATTTCAGCTTTCGAAAAAGTAATCAATATTTTGACATTTTCATATGGCGACACACGCTCGGCGTGTTGCGTCGTAAATTACAAATTGTATGTATCTCCGCGTACATCCTGAAAGCGAAAATTTCGCGATAAAGTTTCATCGGCGTGAAATCTCGTTGGCCTGTCCAATCACGTGCTTTATGACACGAAAATGCAAAAAGTTGGCCGTATCGTTTGATCATTCTAAACGAAACTTCCGTTTGTTGGCGCGATAACTGTGCAAATTATAGAAAATGAAGAGAGCCGGGTCATTGGTATTCGCGGGCGACCGAGTAATGGATATTTGCATAGACTCGGGATACTATACGTAGAAAATTCGTTCGATTTTCGCGTGGAAAGAATATGGGTTATTAGAAGCGAGATTTACCTTTATTGGAAACGTCGTTCGAGCATATTTCGGCCGTATTTCGCGTCGGCGGAAACAAATTCGCCGCGTAATCAAACCGCGCGTTACAAATGATTGGCACAACCGGTTATTCATAAACTGATCATGCTTCGTGAAACGATGACAATTTTGACACATTTGTCCCGTGTTCACGAATTACATTCGCGCGAGAGTCATGACTTTACGCGGCGTATTTATAAACTTGACATAATTGTTTATCAAGTACACAATGTTTTACATGATGCACGTTTGTGGCAGCATTATGGCGACGCTGTCCCGCTGCTACAGTCAAGGCAAATTTAGCGCCGGGTCTATAATTTAACGAAATGCTAACCTGAATTCGCATTTCATGGACACGCGTGAGTTATTAAAACAACATTATTAAAATTATCGCGTTGCTTGTACCGCGAGCCTGACTGCAACTTTTTCTGTTGCATTTTAATCAACACATTGTGCGAATAATAACAAGTCCGGAATTTATTGATATTTATATGTTGTTGCATACGTAACAAAATTACGCTGCCCAATTTCATTGAAGTATAAATATTATTCGCACTTTTAATTTGAGTGATTACACAAATTACATCTGCATACAACTGGCACCAATGATTACAAGAGCCGTTTGCATATTTTAAAATTGTATCCGTTTTATCGCCGTGTTTGTTTTAAAAATTATTTCGCTGTAACTTTATCAAGCGTGTACATTGTGGAAATATGTTTTGTGACATTGATGCGAAATGAAATAACGATGAAAAATGTACACGAAATGCGCGATTGCAAAAATGTAGGAAAGATGGCATTAACAAGATTGGACGAACGGTTTTGAGCGTTTTAGCAGGAAGCAACAGTAAATAATCACGGATTATAGATAAACTGATGAAACGTTCGTTGCAAAGCTCCTGTTGGAGTCGCGTCTTTTTGCGAATTGATCGGATGACGGTGAAAGGCGCTACTGGTTTTAATTCCCGGAGAATTATTTACCCTTAACTCCGATTGACTTTTGTTAGCTCAATGACGGGACTGCAAGGCGCTGGAAATAATGAAACGTTTAATGTTAGTTTTATTGATTGTATCGAGAGAATGAAGGGTGTTGCTAAGTTCGAATGCGCAGGAGTTTACTACATTACTTTCATTACTCGTATCAAGACACCGGAGTGTTATAAAGTTAAAACAAACAGTGATTCAGTGTACTGTCTTAGTTGTTTGCTTTGAACAACATTTACTTCCATCTTAATGACGAACGCAAAAACACTGCTGAGTTGGGATAAACCATTTTTACAGTAACTATTTGGCAATTATAAGTCGAAGAATACAGACTGAAGTAACTTCAGCAAATGTTGATTAAATTGCTGAAGTTGCTTTAGATAATTTGTGCCATTGGAGAAGGAGAAGGAATAAATGACAATTACAATGAACTAACACGTACAAAATTTTAATTTTAATTTTTGTCTCCAAATTGTTTAGATTACTTTTAGTAAAAATGTGATTTAATTAAAGATACCAAATTCTGGTTATGTTAATGAAAAATATTAAAAATTTTTTCATTTCCATATTTCATGTTAGTTATATCATTGTCACTGCGAGAATCAGAAAAATCGAGCTCAGAAATTGCAATTACGCGTCAGCACAATTAATACGCAAAAAAGGAATTATATTACTGCAGCTTCATATGATTTGACTCATATTTTATTTCGCACATATGAGCCTTTTTTAAATTAATTATTAAAATAATTAAAAAAGGCTCATATGTCAGAGTAGATATTTATTGCTTTTTGTAATCTTTATTAACTCTATGATCTACGAGGTCTAACGTCACTTTCGCAAAAATGCAATTTGGATTACTGTTATTAAACAAATATGTCGTTGATAATTTTTTAACGTGTATTTAAAAATAATTAAATAAAAGCTCTACTGCAGTAATCTCTCTAAACCCACTCTTGTTTATCGCACAGAAAAATACATTCAGCGAATATATGTGCAAGTATATAATTTTTTGAAGCAAAAATACATTTTTCATATATTTTTATACACCCCTCCCCCCCAAAATATATGGGTATAATATATAAAAGTTAAAATATTTAATTTTACATTCATTGAAGCTTTATTCTACTATTCATACTGACATTCTATTCTTTAGTTATCCATTTATATTTATATTTGGTGAATATATACAAATTATATACTATATACAAATGAATAATATACTAATTTCTTCCCACAAATATATGCATGCATATTTTTTATAAATACTTTCGAGAATATATTTTTCCAACCCGATTGCTCAACTTCTACAAAGCTTTTAAAAATCTTCTCTCGTCCTCTCGTCCTAATTCTACAGTACGCGTATCTCTTCACTGTCCCCACCCTACCGATGAAATAGTTCTTCCAAGAGAGCCCAAAGCGAATCTAAGAAATCCGAACTAAACAATCGCCACGTCAGCCGAAATTTCGCACCGCCTGCAAGGTTGCGATTAATTTGCCACGGGGTCATTATGTCACGTCGTCGTGCGGCGGGCGTGGGGACGGGACTTATGTGTGTGTTCGCGCGCCAGTACGTAACGTTCCCTTTCGTTGGAATCGGAGCATTGCCGGTGACACGGCGTGCAAAACGTCGTGTCAGCGTTGCTCTGACACGACTTGCACATCGCCCGGGGGCGCGTTCACAGAACTTTGTTCTTTTCGAGGCGTAGCTCGCACGCAAACCCGACTCGCAACACGAATGCGGAAAAGCTCCCAGGAGTAAAACCAGACTTCGCCTCTTTCGAGTGGTTTTAACAACACGCGCGCCGCAAACCGATAAGGAGCGCGGCGCCGAGTCGGAAAGCGACGCGGCGGAAAAGCGGCAAAATCGGTCGGAAAAAGCGCCGCTGTCTCAGGTTCTTCTTCTTCTCCTTCTTCTTCTGCTAGTTCGTCGTTTGGGTGAAAAACGTGCACAATCATTTTCGATACGCTGCGCTTTCCCTTCCCGTTACTTTGTTCCTCCGCCCGTGTCCTTTTCCGAGTCTCCGTCGTCGCTTTCCCGCGCTCCCCTTTGTCCTCGCGGTATCTCCTAGAGTCTCTTCCAAACAACGCTGATTGGCGCTACGAGTTACGAGACACGAAATCGCAAAGAGAGCTAAGCGACACGGAAAAAAGGAAGGCCGTGACGCGCATCTCGCTGCCGGCAAACGAGCGAAGGGCGGCGTCTTTTTCAGATTTTCCGTTTCGGGTTTCTCGCTTTTTTCGCCCGGCGTCGATCGGCGCTCTTTAACTCCCGGGGAAATGGCGTTTGTAAATCACGTTAGTTGCTCGGACCGAGTATATTTATCGCGCCGGCTCAAATTGTTTTTCGGGTCACGGAGAGTGGCCCGGAACGTTCTCGTGGTGCACGCCGGAAAAATGGCGCTTTTCGCCTGCTCGGAGGTTGCGTCGGGTTTTATTATGCGGTGGGGCGAATGAATTTTCGGGAAAACCGGACGCCAATTTCGGACAAATATTTTTTAATATACAGCTGAATTTAGAGTGACGAAGTCATCGATAGGCTGATCTCCGATTGTGGTTTTGTAGACATGTCTTTTGTTCGAGTTAAGTTTGCTTTCATCCCTTCTTTGTGCGAAATCCGACTGGATTAATTAAATTTGAAATTAATGCCCATCTGAATTCCCAGCGAGAAACAATTCATGAATCCGATTAAAACCTCCGACTCGCCATGTACCTTTTGCTCTGATTGAAGCATCTCACCCTTTTGTTCAACTTTTATCATTTGTTTGACGCCATCTGTGTACAATCGAGACGAACTTCCGTTCGTGACAATCGTAACGCCAAAGTTGTGGTCGCGGGATCCAATTTTACAATCATTTGCATTTTCATCAGCTGTATGTGAATGCACGCTAATTTGCGAGCGGAGCGCGGATTTGAATCAATTGCGAAGTTGACGACGCTTGATACTAGGTCAAACGTCTAGCCGAATATTGACGGTGTCTCGCATTTTGGCTGTGGAATTATAGTCGGTTTTGTGTATCTTGCCGAGGCATGGAAAGTGTCGAAACCAGTCCCTCTTAGGAAAAACTTGCATCGTTAATTAGTAGATTCGAAATAATATTGCTCATTAAAATATATGGTTATTCATTAAACCCAAACTTTAATTATTATGAAAGACCCATTAGCAAAAGCCTTTAAATTATGAAAACAACAGTTGATTTATAGCTAACTATCATGAGCAAAACGAGGTTTGAAAATAATTGCGGAAATTTAACATATTTCGCAATTTGAGTAGTAGTAGTAAATTAATTGTGAAATGAATTGCGTCGTTGAAAGTACATTACAACTAATAAATAAATCAAGCGAGTGCTTCGAAAGTCAATGACAACGAGGAAATTTTGATGACTCCGCTGATCGAGTAAAAAGTAAACCTCAGGAGGGCTACAAACTCCCACTCGGGGAGCAAAGTGGCAAATCAACTGCCTTCATGTTCAACATACTACACAACCTTTTTCCTGAAATTGAGTTACTCGGGGATACAAACGAAACACAATCGACAAACTGATTACAAGAAAACATTTAATTAAACCTAGTAAACGCTCATAAATCCAAGGGCATTAACTTCATCGAGACGAGTTATGAATCGCGCTCCTTTCAATATTCCTAACAAAGTGAAAAACGACGACGAAGCAGCCCTAAACGACGTAATCCGCGCTAAACTTTTTTAATTAATCAGAGCGAAATTGTACTTTTTAATGGCATTATACCTTTCCGGGGCTGCAATTTTTCCGCGGCAAGACACCGCGGCATATTTTGCACCATCTATCATGCGCGTAATGCACGTTTAAATGCGTTCCAGTTGAGTCCATAAAACTCGTCGGGCGCACGATTTAGGGGCATTGTATTTCAATGCTCGTATTTTTCAATTAATTCGTTTTTCAGTAACCCATCTTTCACGAAATTCGATACCGGAATGTTTACGTGAAAACTTTCAAAATTCAATTTCAAGGTCACTTTTGTTTTCGCCAAATATAACTGCAACATTGAAATAATATGTCCAACGGACATGTTTGCAATTCAGTTTCCAACTGAAGGCGCTTTAAGACGAAAATCGGACAGTGATTTCCATTTGTCGGATTTAATACATGTCGGCTCGTAATGCCTATGGTACTGCTGGATTCGATGGGGGGAAATTTGCGAATTCGGTGGCGCAGTGTGAACGGGAATCGGCAGACCGTAAATCTCGACATCGTCTATGCATCGTAAGTGCAGCTGCAGATACAACTGTCCACAGATCAACACTCATATCGACAAGCATCCTTTATGCGTTCACCCGCTGCACTGTTATCGTCAACAAGCTTCGATTACTGGCCCCGACTAGACGCGCTGACGTGAGTGACTGCAGTTACTCTTCTGAATTACCTTTTTATGTAAAGTGAAAAAAACCGTTCCCATACCGTTTATTCGTTATCGCCGACACGTTGTTTGTTTGTTAATCTCGTATATTTTTCCTGATTAAATACGGCTCAGAGATCGCGGTAAAATATTGCACAGGCAGCATTAAATCGTAGTCTTGTTTTTGGCTTGATGAATTATATAAATATGAAAGTGATAACGGAAAATTTAAATTTATCGATTTCAGGAAAGTCGTACCGTGGATGGAGTAAATTAAAAACTCATAGTGGGTTTCTGTTGAATATTCAGTGCTCGAAACGATGTTTAATTTTAGAGTCTTTTTTCTTGCCCTGATTAGCGATGAAAGATTGTTCCGAGAACGCAACGTTTCGCTACGATTTTCGTACCGACGCTGTCACTGTTGTTGTCATTTTTATTTTACATTGGAAAGCATTTGGAAATAATTTATGAGAGAATGTGATACGTCTTTTACTTCCACGTCCATTAAACGACCTGTAAAATTTATACGCTTTGGAAACTAATAGTTTCCGAAGTACGAGCAAAAAATGGGAAGTAATTCAGAATGGCAGACCGAATCGAACTGTATTAATTATTCAAAAACATAAATATCCCGCGCGAGCCAAACTTTACGAATCCAATCAATTGCTCTAAAATATCTTGGCACTAAAATATGTTACATATCGCCTCGCCCGAACGTGTGTTTTAAGTACCTAATGTAGGTTACCGGAAACCGTTTTAACAAGCTGGAAATTCAAATATCTTTACCTTATACACGTTACACTGCAAAAGATTGTTCAAGGATTTAAATGACTGCCAATTTTCGACCAGCCGATAAGAGAATCCTCGTCCATCCTTTCATAAAATACACCTCAGAAATAAACCAGCTTACAACTTACACTGCAATCGATAACTCTACATTTATCGGTTCAAAACATTTGCCGCGATAAAATCACATAAAACCGCATCCCCTTAAACAGGGAAGCTAAGAATAAAGGTCTCACTTGTTTGTCTGATCGAATTCAACGCCAGCCAATTACCTGAAAGCGTCGCATCCGTTCGCGAAGAGCCGTCGGAGGTTTTTTCACGACCGCAGGCGAAGAGAGCGCGCAAAGCAAACAAGCGCGAAAACAAAATAAATGGTCCGCGGGCGCGCTATTTGCGTATTGATTGAGGCGCCGCACATGCTCCGCGGAATCAGAATTCACGGCGCGGCCGTCTGGCAAAATAATCCTCTTGACATGTTTATTGTAGGAGAAACATATGCATTCGGGCGCACGTGGCGTGCTTCGCCGGCGTCTCACGTGTGCTCTCAGCGCCTTTGTCGCGCGGATTCCCGGAGTATCGCTGGAATTTGGGTCGGCTCGTTAACCCGTATCACTCGGCAGCCAGACGCATTGGCCCAAGTCATTCAGCGAGTCGCGTGCGAAACCGTGAGCTTATGCACCCATACCCCTTCGGAACCGCGGATTTAGGATTGCGGAAAGCGACGAAACGCGGGTTTGACAGAAAGGAGGATTCTGAACATACGATCGTGGAAAATCTTTGAAAATTGTCAAAATGATATTGCTCTAACAGAAAATGATATTTTCAGGTTATTATTTAGTCTTAGTTTTTAGAGTCGTGGAGAGTTATTCATAACAGATGTTTGACTGACAAATTTGAAATAATCTTTCAGCTGTTATTTTCATAAAGGGCTTTCATCATTTTAGAACTTGCGTTATGATTGAATGTTGAAAAAAACTCCCTTCTAGAAACTGTGCATTAGGAAAAATATTACGTTTGGTTCAAAATAATTTATTTTTGAAAAAAATGTGGAGAAGAAAAAAGAAAACATTGAAAGTACCGTATTTCATTTTTTGACACGAATCCTTTTTATTTAAAAATAGTATTATTGCTAGGGAAGATGTTATAAGAGATATGTTTTTACGTGACGAAGCCACAGTTGTGATACCCTAACTTAGTTCTACTTCCATTGAATATCCATTAATTTTTTCGATATTCTGCGTTAGGATCTTCGGAATTAATGCTAGACCTTAAAAATACGATCCTCTATTTTTTATCATTTTGATGTGTCTGAAGGGAAAACAGTCACTTGAAATGATTTATTCTTAGTTCGATGGATGAGTTCACCTAAATAAAGGCAATATGCTTCGACGAGTATCTGTGCTTCTTATTTCCGTCGGAGAGTGGAAGCTATCGAACCGACTTTTTGATTTCTTTTAAGTAAAGTTAGTTTGTTTCGCGAGTTAAAGAAATGGTCATTGGGAATTGATCCGGGGCTATTGTGACTTATAATTAACAGTATTACAAGTTTCGGCTGATTCGATTCGGGTGAACTTTTGCTTGTCTTTTGAAATAGAATCCTCAAAAATAATTGCTTGAAAACAATCGTATTTATTTATCTTGACTTATGTATGGTTTATATCGAATAAATCTTAATAGTCGCAAGATATTGTAAATAAATTAGGTATTTACCAATCATGATGGAATCATATTCAATATTTGATATTGAGCGGTATAAAAATGTGTTATGATATACTGCGAATGGTTTAAACAATAAGGTCCGATTGATTTCCTGTAATGACAATGTATTGAGACCAATAATAATCACTAGGACTTGGTTTAAATAATAATAACGCGTGACAGATTTGCAAAGGTGCAAGCGGCTCATTTTAGGATCGACGTTTTGAAGCCAATTTGTGATTCATATGATTCATCCAGGCATTAAAATTTACGAATACGTCCATATTATCGCACGAAATGTAATTACTTGTTTTATTGTTTTTTCATGTCACTATGTTGAAAACGTCAACTTTCCATCCTCACGGTCGCGCCGAATGTTTCTAAAAAGAGATTTTTAGCCCTCGCGAGGGCTAAAAATCCACGTGCCGGGAATCATCAATTTCCGGCCTTTGTTGCATAATATACTATTTACGTGCGAACGAACTCCTGACCTGAAGCGTTCTTCGTGATCCGATGTGGATCACAAATCTGTTGCAGTGCTACTTCATTAAATCCACGTGTTAATGCTGGTAATTAAGGTCAGAAAATAGTTTCGGATGCAAACGTATTAATGATAATGCGATGATTGACATTATTTTTGATCGCTTAAAACGAGACTGGATAATTGCGTAATTTTGGCGAATTCATAACCATCGGATCTAAAAGAGTATAAAGTGAAAATACTTTTTGTAAATTATTTTTTCCACAATGTCGCTCCAGATTCATGAGTTCGAAAAATCAATAAGACATAAATGACAAAATAATATTTAAACTAATTTTTTTAATATTATTTTACGACAAATTTTTTTTAATATGTCGTAACGACCAACTTAACATAGTAACACGAATACATTTAATTTAATTATGAACTGGTAATAATACATCCCCGTCCCTACTTTAATTAAGTGAAAGTTTATTTGTAATTAAAGCCACTATTTTATGTACAGCTGTCGTAATGACGAAGCATAATATTGATATGGAATTATAACTATTTTCACATTATAAAGCAGTTTGTCATATACATTTACGATAAATTAAATTATGCGGCGAAGTAGTAAAGTAAAATTTGGGTTGAGCTGCGATGTAAATTATGTTTGGGATTTCGTCGCTTTGTATGTCTGATTCAGAAATTCACAATTGCATCTGAATGAAAATGAAATATTGCGTCTTTCGTAATATCACACACGTCCGAGTTTTACCCACCTCTCACTCGAAAAATAGTTCATGCAGCGCTGTGTGTTTATAAATACAAGATGCACTCACGGCCAGTTTATGTGTAACTGTAGCGAATAAAACTATATGGAATTGGGTCAAACGCAACCCGACGCATTGTAAATTATAACAATCAATCTCGCGTGATTGCAACATTTGCTGCTCTATCCGTAAAATGGACAAAAAACGTTTTTCAATCTTTGCAAAATGCTGGCTCTCATTTTTTGTTAGACATTTCAACGGAAATTTGGCTTCGATTTGACTGTTTCTATTTGAACTCACGAAGGGCTCGCAAAAAATAGTTCACTTTTACACAGACATTGTCAAACCCAAAATAAACTCGATTACCATTTTTTCAAGCTGAAGTCTACCCAGAATAACACAAATATTTAATGCGTATTTTCAGCCTCGCGCGGATGTGTATCGCTGTAATACACAATAAACGCATTACGACCTGTCGGAACTAAACTACCTGTTCATAATGTAATCATGTAATTAACGAGACAATATGTACATTTTATCATGTAATTGACAAGTTTCGGAATAATAAGAAAAGTTAAACAATGACCGGCGGTTAAATATGTCCAGTTATGAAACAGTGTTTCCGCGACGGCAGCGCGAAAAATTAATGCATTTCACAGTTAACTTTAGAACCGCAATTCCACTCTAATTGCGGACCTGTCGAAACTCGTTTTCAATACACAATTTTTGTTCGCGAATTCTTGCAAAATCGTGCAGAAACAGTTCAATGCAATTGCAAGTCACGCGGAGAAATTGGCTTTGGCACATCACGAGCAATATTAACTTCAAAAGTAACAATAACGCATACAAAAAAGTTGAATTTCCCTTCGTGCTTGACAATCGTGACACTCCATTGACAATTGAAAGGGACGATTTTTCGAGTGAAAAGTGGCACACTCGCAGAAACCACTATCACCGCCGCGGTTTATCTACCGAGATGCAAGCCATTTACATTTACCGCCGAGTTAACAACACTCAAGTAATGACAGTCTCGGAAAAGTCTTTCGCTATACATGACTAAGCGTAAGACACAGAGAACAAAACGGGTAAAAGAACAAAAGGGAGACGAGAGGCCGAGACAAAGAAAAACAATCGGGTGGCGAAACAAAAGAAACAGCGCGGGGTTTCATTACTTGAATGGTCGGTGATGTCTTTCCATTAGGCATATTTGAATGTAAATGTGTCGAATTAAATATTATTCGTCGGCGACAAAGCGGCCCGAAAGTGTGCTCCCTCGTAAACGCGCGCGGATCTGTTATTGTAATGACGCGACTTTCATTCGGATCGAGTGCCCCGCGCATCTTTAATCAGCATCCCGTTAATTAACATTACTATTCGGGTCGAGTTCTTTGCGATCAATTTTCAAGCCTCGCCCTAAGATGCGTGAATGCTGTCGGGAACAAAGTACTCGCGACTCGTCAAAGGCTTTGCAGACATTGCCGCGTTAATTAATTAACTTAATTGCATTTTAATTATACCGGTTAAGCGCGCGCAACTTCGCCTCTAGTTATTAACAACCTCGGATTATGTTTAAATGTTTGTTTGTGAGTTCGGGATGCCGCGCGGCAAACCAATTAGACCGAATTTCGCGCGTTTCACGAGTGTCTGCAATTGGCGCGGCTGCGATCGCCTTAGAGCGTCTCTCGGAGCGTTTCGACTGTTTTTTATTTTGCGCCGGGCTTTCTAATTGAAATAACGAACCGGGTCACGGCAATCGCAGAGCTTTGATTGACAGTTAATCATAGCCCTTCGACGATGACAATTCCGCAAAGCAAAATTAGAATGCGCGATAATTATAATAATAGCGCGCGAAAATAACCCAGAGCAGTCGACGGGGAAATTGGCACGGATTGCTCAATCGACGGCTGAAACGCCGCGGACTATAATAATTTCATTCACGGCGCCGAATGCTCGACTAATGAGTTATTCGGTTGCGGCCGACTCAAATGTATGTGATCGATCGGCCAATTAGCGCGGAAGCATCGGACCGATGTGTGTCCGATACACGACTCAACGACCGATACGAAATAATCCGGCCAACTTTCTCGACGCGCCGGCGTCCGACGTTTCGCGGACGACCCTCGCTTCGGGGCGAGTCCGCTACGATGCAGTGTACAGTTGTCGCTGATTCATTTCAGAAGTTAATCTGCGATCTGATTTGCAATACAATTAAGAAGGGCGCCGTAAAGAGCCGAGCGGATTTATTGCTGTCGGGAGAAAGCACGGCTGAATCGGCGATTACTACGGAAAAGTTTGATCAAATAACATCCTTTTTCCATTTGTCGACGTGTTTCGTGAAAAATGTAGCATCGCTGATTCCGAATTGAAATTTATTCTGTTTTTATTGCGCGGAACGGAGTTGTCGATGCAGTCAAGATTCGGTATGTTTAACCAAATAGTTTCCTATTGGCTAAACTGCTTTTGCGAAGTACGACGATTACTCGGCGATTACTCGGATGTCTAATCCATATTATTGGCGAAATATTGGCGATGGAGAAAACTTCGAAATAATTTTCTTTTCTTTTGGAAAAGAGGAGGGAATCGCGATGAGAACGTATATCGTCGTCGGGTATGAGTGTTTATTTAAAATTGTCTTTGTTCCATTTAATTAAAGAAAAATAAATGCATTCACTCGCGGCTGTTTGTCTCAGCACGCGCATCCACTTTCGTTCTCATAAATAAGAAGAAATGTCTCTGAACAGACGCGGAGAGCGTGCATGTCGAATATAAAAAATAAATTCAGTTAAGCAACGCGGCGTTTGTTTTATTTGCGCCAGCTTGTTTTTCTAACGCGCAGCATAAATAAACGAGTGGACTTGCGCGTTTACATAAATCGTGGCAACGTGTTCTGA
This sequence comes from Ceratoteleas bidentatus, assembly GCA_022817645.1. Taxonomy (NCBI): domain Eukaryota; kingdom Metazoa; phylum Arthropoda; class Insecta; order Hymenoptera; family Scelionidae; genus Ceratoteleas; species Ceratoteleas bidentatus. Next base: position 19,164 of record JABFPB010000511.1, read on the forward strand.
CTGAAACCGCGTTTAGCGGCACAAGTAGACGCGGGACTCGGTATTGTCTCGTGAAAGAGGTCGATGGTCCGACACTTCGAGCGAACTGGACTCCGTACTTGATTTATCGTGTAAAGTTACGAATCCGGAAACCCCTAAATTAACAGCAAGCTTTATGGCTTTACTTGAAAAAAAAGTAGATATACGCGCCGGCGTTCGGCTCGAAAGCATTTTGTGCTTGCGGTTTAAACTACTTCTGACGGAGCGTCCGCGCAATATTGAGACAATGTCGTGTTCATTTGTACATAATGAAGCAGCGGAATTTATGGCCTAATTTTCGCCCGGGAAAAGTCCGCGTTCGTCGTTCGTTTGGATCTTTCTGCCGCCGACATCAAATCTCGTGCTCGGCATCATTGTAGATTTATGTTCTCATTCCCAACAAAAAGGAAGAAAGTGTCTCTCTGATTGACTTTCTGCAAGTGACATTGTGCGACGTATATATAGTCGTGTTTTTGCATAATTGTGCCGAATTAAGGAAGAGAGATCCCGCGAGAGAAGCGAATGTTGAATTTTACATCATCGGAATATAGTGGCACGTCAGTCAAAACGACTCAAAAGTTCTGTAATAAATGTTCTGGAATCCAGTTTGGCCTTATGTGAAACACAACTCGAAAATTGGATAAAACGACCGAAAGCTTATAATTCGTAAAGCCGCGCCGGTGCGTTCGCAAAGCAAATCATTAGGTAAGCGCCAATCGCGACGTGATGATAAAATTTTATTAAAGCCACGAGCAAAAAAAAGAGATGTACCGCGATAATGCGTTTATCGTTATTCGGAGGGAGCGGAATCGCGACAAAAGCATCGCGGGCGTTACCCGTCGAGTCGCGTAAATTCTATTATTTGCGCATAGTTGCGCGATAGTGTTTATTGATTCGCACGTCCACCGATGCACGGGTATTATTTTTTCCCACGCACTCGGGAACAAATCGCCACCTCGCGAAAACGTAGCGTACGTGACGAGATTCGCTGAGAGCCGAGTCGCGCTTTTTCGCGTCGATCGTGATTCGACTGAATGCAAGAAAGCGATACCTTCCAGTCGCAATTAAGTTATCAAAAACCGAACGGGTTTTTAGTTTAATTGTTTTTTTTAGACACAGCGTAACTGGGTGTGGGCGTTTACACTAGTTTTTCTATATCCGCTTTTGTGACATTGAGAAAAAAATGCACTACAGAATTTACAATACTATAGTGCAAATATTCGAACAATATCCACACGACCTTTTAGAGAATTTTTATGGAACAAATTTTCATTAATTGAGTGTAATTATACATTGCAATTTCGAGAAGAAAAATCGTCGATCTGATTGTATCATCCGAGTAAATGTTCAGTCATAGTAAGACCGAAGTCCTTTTAATAGATATACCATAAAATATCTATTAAATATACCATCCCATCCTCAACTATGGTTTAGTGAAAATATGTTTGTCCCCAGATTGCGAAACATTTAAGATCGCCTCCTTCTGACGTTGAAACAAAGCTCGTATCGCGACAACAAAATCGTTCAGAGTAACACTCTTGCGGGACAATGAGGCTCAGGCTTTGCGTTGTTCGGCGCATTTACATTATTCTGCCAAATGAAATATTCGTTGTTGACGTAAATTGAGGTTGCAGTAAAGCTGCGGTGTTTCTCTTAGCGAGCGGTCGCTTTAGCGAGAGCCCTAATTCCGTTTAGCGAGAGACAGAAATGCAAGTGACGTTGGCCCAGCGGTACCATAATTACCAGCAGTCGGCTCATTTGTCGCGCGGGTTCGTGTGCGGAACGGCCAGCCGACACCCGAACATTCGAATACCGCGGACGGTTATGTCCAGCCAAATAAGCATACCATCTACTGGGTGTCCGACCATCCCAGCCATTCACGCAGATATTTTACAAATTCCTTGTCGCTGGCCACTATAATTTATTTAGTTCGCCTAACACAAGCGAATTTCAACCGAAAATCCATGGACGAGTTTTTAGTTAAAACAAGAGAGTTGCAAAAAATTGCTACCTGGTAAAAGAGAAATTTCAAACGAAGAGAAAACATGTGAAACAGTATGAAAAGTTTAAAATGGATTCTGAAATTCAGGAAGTGAATCGTATTTCTTGAAAAGCTGCCTCCGTTTCGGTGAAATCTGAAACGGTATTTATACTACTATGTTAATGTGAACATGAAATCGAAAAATCAACTTTCCTTGTTCAAACGACACAAAAGATTGTCATTGACGAAATGAATCGTAAAACATTCGTAACTGTAAGGGCGGTAGTCGAATAAGAAAAATTTCGTGAAATTGATGAAATTCCGAAAAGATCATAAATATATATACGATCGTAAACAAGCTTAAGCATCGTTGTAGTCATTGGGGGAGGCGACGTTTTTGCAGACAACGCCGCGCTGTATCGGAATAACTGAAACGCATTACCGAAGCCCGGAAACGTACAAACGAGTCTAAGACAAGAAACACCGTATGAATAAAAATATGCGGATTATGCCTCGGACGAGATCGTGCCGCGGAGGACAAGGATACGAGAATAAATGGTACATATGAATATATATTACGCGAATTTGTGCCGGGGAATCAAAATTTCGCGGCAAATCTTGATTTATGGACTCGTGAAAAACAGCGGTAATAAATGTCTCTCGGTAAACAATGCAGACCTTCCCACTTTTTCGTCCAAAGATATCCGTGGGTCTGTATAATGCACGATAATTGATTGAATCAATCCGCGCTGCATTACAAAACCAGACAACGTGAAACTATATCTCGCCCTCGTGCATTATAAACATCTGAAAATCAATTAATCCTGTCCGTGTAACCTTCTCGATTCGCCGTTATCTCAAACGCGCTGATTAAATTCAAGTGCGCAGTTTGACGTATTAATCGAAATATAATGTCTCGAAGGACCAGTCCTCTCCCAATTAGTTCTCGTGACAAAACTAAATATTTGCCCTTGGCTTGGGCAAACATTTAGTCCGAAATCTCATCGACGCCTCTCGTCGCGTCCCTTTTGCATTCACAAAATCGCATTGTTCCTCCAAACTTTAACGGCCCCAAGCTGGTAAACAACGCATTTCTCGCGGACAAGTTACTCCGAGATGACGATCCTCGTTACCCAGCTTGTTTGTTTTCTCGGCAAATTGCAGCGACATCCCGATCGTTTGTCGATATCCCCATAAAATGTGTGCACCGCGGTTATTTTCGGCGCTCGTTATTTCTGATTCCTGCGCGATACACGTATCATACACCCGCAACACTCGTGACACTCTCGTCCACTCCACCGGAGTGGCTGAATTGATCGTAGCACAATGCCTGCCAAGACGAATCGACGCACCGCGACGATAATGAAGATATCTGGTGCGATCGCGCGCGTCACAACCGAGGGCCAGATCCGACGGGTGGCGCGAGAAAAAGCGCGATTCAGGCAGGACACCCCGCGCGCTTATCGTGCATATGCTGTCCGCAAACGAGAGTGGCTAGGGCTCGCCGGGGCAATAAAAGAGATTCGTGGCGGACAGCTGTAGCGAGCACTCGAGTTGTGCCTGGACAATGGTTATATTGCCACTCGAGGCAAAATGAACCCTCGTTATCGATTGCATATAGTTCAGCGTACCCTCGCGAGGATCGACCCGGAGAGGGATGGACGTGAAGGCGGCGGAGGAAGCGATTATTCATGTACGTCTGCGATGGGCCGGCCTTATATTTACACGCTCGAGCGCCATCTCCCGCGTATCTTTGATTAATTTTGTATGCCGAAGAAAAATGTACACCGAGCGTGCGCGTTAATAATATTTGTCGGGCGTTGCGCGACACACTTCGGTCCGCGACGCTCTGCTTTAATTCCGACCCGATTTTTATGACCAGGTCGCGGCCATTTTTCTCGTTTCAATTATCGCGACGCGAAGAAAAGTTCGCGGCCGAACTATCGAGCGGCTGGGGCGCTCGTTTATCAAGTCATATTTCCGCGGAGGGGCGCGGACCCTTCGAGTCGTGGTGGCCCCAAGGTCACCTTTGGCCGTACCGATCGATGCCCCAATGCGTACGCGCACTGAAAAACTAGCATGATTGTAGCAACCATAACTGAATTATTAAATCAAGAATGGTTGAAGCTACCATAAATTTGTTTGGGGTAACCTTATGTATGCTTGGGGCAACCCCGTGTAAAAAAGACTAATCTGCCGAAAGTTCGCAAACCAAGATGTTGTCATCCTATTGCCATTTTGTTGTCATCCTGTAGCCATACCGACAGCCCGGCAATAGTATGGCACCGGGATGGCAACAAGATGGCAATACGATGGCAACAGCATGGCTCGCGATCATTTTCTCCTTCGCTAGGGACCATAATTATGTTTGGCCTAACCCAAGTGGTATTCTAGTGCCCAATCAGCCATTATGGCAAATATATGAAAACCGGTGCCAATCATACATTTTTTCAGTGCGTTTTCGACCTAACTTTCTCGGTAATAAATGAATGCGCGGCCACCACACCCTCGCGAGCTGCGTGCCGCGACCCGCCCCGCGGACTTTGTCATCGAGGTGAGGCCGCGGGCGGGGGAGGCGAAAGTTCAGCGCACTCGCAAAAATGTAAATCTTAGGACGAGATTGTCGAAGTTTCGTGGTTTACGTCGCGCCGTAAACGCGACCTTTTGGAGGTAATTCGTGTTGTGGAGAAATGATCGGAACGAGTGCGCTGTTTGTCTGGAAGTTTACCGCTTGTAAAGTCAATCTGTTTGGTGGGATTGGCAATTAAAGTCGTTACGAGGTGGGAAGAGTGATAACTTTTGTGCATTTTAAACAATGGCGGATTTGTTTGGAATCGGACTGTAAGTGAATGTAAATTTTCGGGAATCTATACTGTAGGTCAAGGGTTGGAAGGAGGGTTGGAATCATTTTCCGAGCGGTTGCAATTTTGCGCCTCGTTTTTTATAACGAACGCAAAGGCGACACTATGCGGAAAAAACGGAATCCATGGTGAAGGGTCACTCGGTGAATGAAGGGGGCGCTGTAGCCATTCGCTTTTGTCGTTTCGATAAAACAATATCGCACATGTGTTTAGCGGCCGACGAGTAATTGACGGATCAAGTGCACTACGTCAAGTACGGAGTACGGATAATTAACGCGTGACGGGCAAAAATGCGGACGGCTGAATTACCCGTGGCGCGGTCGTGCGGATAACAAACGGCGTAAAACAATATTCCCACTTGAGACGACAAGTCCGATCGTATTGTTGTGGGATAATTGTTTCTGAAGTTGGAAAAGATTCAATTCTTAACTGGATCGATTGGGTGATAGTTGGTTTTGGAAAGGGAAGGGAAGTTAATTAGTTAATGCTCGAATATTTGTAAATCGGGGAATTGTACTTTCATTTAATCTAAGTTTGTGATTTGTAAAACAGCTTGACAGTTCTCTTAAATATTACGACTAGGTCACCCAATATGGTATAGCAAAATGATTTTAATAGACTGACGTTAATGCATTCAAAGGTAAAATTGTAAATTCTTGAAGTTTATAACGCCGATTTAAGCGTTGGTATCGAAAGTGGCAAAGTAAATTACGGCAATTTGTATAATTTGAAGGTCTTTATTTCGAATTTCAATTAAAAACTCGATTACTTTTCTTATGAATAATTCCTCTGAGAAAAGTTTTGAATTCAAACAAATGCCACAAACTTTACGATCAAAAAGTATTGCACTTGAAAGTTTGAAGGATTATATTTTAAATAAGCTCTGAAAAAATCGTAGTTTTCATCCTCTATCAAGAAGAATTACAGAAATTGTTACATTACGATGAACAGTTTTTTAAATATATACCCATATTCCTTGTTCTATGAATAATAATTATCATTAATGAAACTTTTAATCATTTGAATACAAACTGTTTTTAGAATTACCAACTCTTCAAAGTATAATTAATTTTGTTAATTTACCAAAAGTATCTTTCTCCTGGTTTTTGTAGTGGCTTTCGATAAGGCGAAATTCGCACGTGGATTCAGTGCAGCATCCTTACGCTGCTAAAAGAATTTGCATGCAATTTACATAAAAACAATTTACATAGCATAAAGATAACATAATTGCATTCTGCGGTTTTGAGAACTATTAATTATACGTCACTGTTCTAGTACGCTGCACGATTTCAATATGATATTATCATCATGTATTGCGACCTACACCAATCCAACGACAATACCCTACATTATAATCTTAAAGAAAATTCAATCTACTTCAGTGCTTGAACAGTGAATATTACGTACGTTGAATGGAACTTTAAATTAAACCGAACATTAAGCCGGTGTAATGATAAAATATAAATTGCGCACTGATAAATAGTGCGCACTATCGACCGTCGAAGAAAGGTACAGGAAACGAAATGCGAGTTAGACGAATGCCTTCGATCCCATCGTCTTCCAATTGTGATTCCCGCCGGGTACAGTAATATCCTCTCTCGTGAATTTTCGTCCTGCGTAAAATCACAATTATGTGGGATGTCTCGTTATGAATGTTGAGCAGTGGTTCCGGAGGCGCTCGTTGGTTGTTTTTGTCGCGAAATTTAACGAGTATTATCAACGGGATCCGAAGAAACGCTCGACGTCAGTCACAAGGCACAGCGTTTCTCATTTGTATCTCAGTCGACGAAACGAGCTCGAGCGATAACGAAAAAACGACCGAATGAAAAAGAACGGCGAAGAAAAACAATCGCTGAAAGAGGGAGAGACGCCGAGTCAAACACAGGAAAAAAATCAGTGTCTTTCGCAGTTGATTGATCACATCTCCGAGCCCCGGCGCGATTCGCCTTCCGTGGCGCTCGCATCTGTTTATCCTTGGTATTTGTAATCAAGAATGATTGCTTTAGAGCAATCGACTTTATTGTCATTACGCTGGGATAACGCGATCTTTAATAAAACGTTCCGGCACCGAAACGAATCCTTTTTGACAAATGACTGTTGATTAAATGTCTGATTTTTTGTTTCGGTCCCTGTGTATTTCGGGTCAATGACGATCGAGCGCTCTTGCAACGAAAACATCAACATTGTACCCACTTATGATTTATGCGCTCTGATTGTGAGCTGCGCGAGAAAAAACCACGGTAAAACATTGTAGGAAGTTCGACTTGCGCGAATACGTTGGCGAACTTTTTGTCCGCGCACGTTAATGACAATTTTTTGGTCGTGATTTCGGGGCGCTGATTTGTCCAATGCACCTGTTTACTCACATCGGTGCTTATTTTACCGTGCAAAAACAAATCGGAGGAGAAAAGTACCTCGAATTCCCATTGGCTCGAACAATGTTGGCCAAATAACGATGGGAGTATTATTTAACGAAAGCAAATGTCGAGTGTCAACAAATGTTTAACTTCCGGAGGACTTTCAACAACGTTGTTTTTCCTCATTAACGGAATTACAACGATTATTGCATTTGCACTGTAGAAAATGAACCGTACAATTGATAACTGTCATTATAAAACACGTTTTGGATGGAATGTTGAGGAATGACGATGACATTAGAAAATAACTGAGCAACAATTATGAAATAAGTGACATGAAGTAAAAACATATGTTTTTACTTCATGTCTCTTATTCCGTAATGAGTTGTCAAAACACTCATTCATTTAATTTTTAAGTGCACAATCTTTACATTATATAGTACCGCTTGACGCGACATGAGTTAAACGAATTTCAAGTTTTAATGTTAGAATGTACACTAAGCAGTACACCTACACAACTTTATTCATGAACTTTAATAAATACGTGCGAGAAAATATGACTTTGTAACAACGAACGAACAACTTTTGCACCAAGTGACATCCTGTTATACGGCGGGTGAGTTTGACGTGGATGGCATTCTCCACCATTTGAAATGGCGAAACAAATGTTTTACCACTTAAATCGTAAAATCACGCCAACCATGCGTTTAACCACTTAACTTAAACATTGTAACGCAGTGTAATTCGCAATGCCACACAGCACAAATTCCCTTGACCGCCCAAAATCCATCCGCGCCGACACCACCCACTTTTTGTCATTCCGTTTGACAAATAATCGTCCGCATGAAACAGTAATTAAATGTACTTTTCCGCGACTTGTCCGCGGCAACTCTTGTTGCAAATCTACAGGATTACAAACACAATTCGCGTGCAGTCGATTCATTAAAATTAATTGAAATCACTCCGAGAAGACTTCGTGTACGAAATTACGGTTTGATAAAGTCTGTTCCAAAATCGCGATCGGGTTAAGCAAGAGGTCGGAGTCAAAAGTTCAGTGGCGAATGCTCACCCGGGAATGACGCTGCCGAGGAGATGAATAACGTGACGCGCCATTCTGGAGCCGAATAATGATGCATTTTAATGATCCGGCACACGATGGGCTTGTTCAGGCCAGATTCCGCGGTGTGTTTGTAATAATTAAATCCGCGAGCCCAACTTGAGTGAAGGCCGCTCATTTAATATTCCTGTCAGTTTAACTCCGATGTAATTTTGTTTAACGCCGGAAAAGCCCTGTTTACCGACAGTTTAAAAATTTTTTAATATTTTGCAGTCGAATACACTGTAAAAACTGGCGTCTTCATTTGTAGATATTTTTAAGTCACTTAATAGCGTCTTAATAAATTATCTTGTATTTAGATAAGTGACTGCTTAGATACTATGTGTCTTTAAGACATTTGGCGGCAATTAAGATGTCTAACTTTGCAGAGTTTTTGCAGTAGAATCCCATAAAATGTATATTGCTTGCCGTTCTGCTAAATAACTTTTTGGTTCTCGAGCGAAAATGTTATTGACAAATTGCTGTTGGCTTCCCGTTGATTGAGCCGATAAACAGCGACAAAGCGTTTTGCACTTTTCACTTGCGCGAATCGCAATTATCAAACGATCAGACGAACATTTGAAAGCACGACTAGCTTTCTCGCCATTGTAATCGGTTTGAGCAAAAAAGACGGGACAGACCGCGGTCCAATCTATCGCGATGAATTTTAACGTCGCGCGTAACGCGGCTGTAAAATTAATGCAGTTTGCTTTGGAATCTCGAAACACATGTTGTTTCAATCGCGTGAGAAATTGTTACGGTAATGCAGTGCTTTTTTTATCGCCTTTCTGCTCGTAAAAGCGTTTCGCATTACACATTCATTTTGCGGGCGTTGCACACTGACAAACACACACGCACACCTGGCGCCATAAGTAACCACACGAGGCCTCGTTTAAAAATAGCTGCGATTCGGATTCAATACGGGATGGCACACGTCGGTCCCTGAATTATTCAGTCCACCATTTGTAAGTGAACCGTTCACTCGAAACACTTGACCCCCTCCCCCTGTGGCATTTTCCGAGCGACGACCGCGGGTGCATCGTAACGTGCATTTCCTATTTCAATTTGAAAATTTAACGTCGATTCGAAAAAGGCAGCGCGCCACTCAAAAATGTCCCGGTTGACACAAATTTTATGAACGTCGCGCTCAAAATTGCAAGGGAACGATGCTGACGATCAAAATCAACGGTGTTCATATGTGCGCTGCTAAAATCCAAAATAGCGGTGAAATGTGTAAATGATTGTATAAATCAATTCGAAACGGAATTGGAATATTATCTCGAATGTTCTGTACGATTGAAATTATTAGAAGAAATTTGTCAGAATATTTGCTATAGACATTTGTTAATTAATGATTATTGATTATTATAATTGTTGTATATAATTGGTTATAAATAATTGCAACATATATATACTAAATCCTTGAATTGCGGTAACATCTGTAACCAATGGATTAGTCCTTCCTAAGCCACAATTTATGCTCTAATAATTGGAACCTCGACGTTTACTTTTCACTCGGAGAAATTTCATTTACATAGTGATGTGATCGTAAACAATTACGCGGTTGACGTCGAATTAAATGAATGGAATGGAGCGTTGAGTATAAGTATCAAGTATTGATAATGTTATTTCGGATAACCGGATAATAAATTGGCAGGATTGTTTGTTACGACGCAAGATTCCCGTATTAAAAGCATTAGCATGCAAATGACACGCCAATGAGCGGGAGTGTCGAATTAATGAACTGTCCGTGAAATTTGCGAGCGTCTATTTGACTTTCGCGAGACGCAGCTCAAGATATTTCAATTAACAAATGCACTTTAAAGTCCGCGACTTGACACGCTTTATCGAATTTTATGCCATCCGTTTCATACATGCTTTTATGACGGACATTACACTTTTCGCGATGGGATTGCTTCATTCCTCTGCGTGTAACTTAATACAACATTGGCAATATTCATTTGAGCCGTTGAACTAAGGTTGCGCACCTACGTGCCTCGCAGGGTCCCTCCCCTCGTGTAATTTATCACTTTTACTTCTCATGTTATCCCCATGAATTGTCTCTAAACAATTATGTGTCTCGCACTCGTGTAATTCATTTTGTTATGAGGAACATTGATAAGTCGTCTCGCATTGCAACGGAATAATTTATTTAATTTCGTAGGTTGCAAGTTCGCGTTTACAATGCAACACTTGACGAATTTATTATCTCGCAACGACTTTGAAAATGATCCGAATAGTTAAACTTACAAAACCTAGAGATAATGTTTCTCATTTACTAAGTTCGCTATGTACACTAAAATGAATGGATAAGTAACAGAACGATTTATAAAAGTTAGACAATTTTTCATCGGATAAAAGGTTCAAATACGGATTTGCAGATTACAAAAATTATTCGCAGAAAATAAACAAAAGAATAAAAAATCCTCATCTAGAAATATTGATCGTAAACAAACATCGCCGTAACGATGAAACCAAGCCTATCGATACCGATCGCGTCACGAGATTCGCTTGACAGCTTTAGATAGCGTTTATCGGTGCCGATAAGCGAAAACTTACGATATTTTGGGATTCCGCATCAAACCGGTAATGCAAGGTTCGAAGAGGGACGGCGAATAACGTAATTGCGCCAATGTCCGCGGCACGCTCGATTGCTGCGTAACAGACAAATGTCACCAGTCCGATTATCGGCCGTGTTAACGTGTCGAGATTGCAACAAACACATAGGAAATGTATTTATTAGAAAGACGGGAAAGCTAGTTAAATAATCGTAAAAGCTTTTCGAGCGCGATCGTATAACAAGGCGCCAACCAAATGAGATCTTAATAGACTCTTAATACGCTTATTATACCTATAACCGTGTCTCTGAACTAATGCCATTTGGTAATTTTTCCCTAGATGCTTTTCGCAAAGATTTCAACGCTTAATGGCTCTGGAAAGAGACTGTAAAAATTCTTAATGGTACATAATAGGGGTATTTGTTTTAACGTCTTGCGATTTTTAGCGCGAAAACGTGGGAAAGCATGCAATACATAAATTGTTTATTTGATATATTTAACATCGTACACAATTTTATTGGAAAACGAGTTGTGAAAACGGGCAGGGAATTATTCTTGCGAATAAATAATATTATTAAATTCGTACACTCAGTGTATTTTAAATAAATAATCATCTCTCCGAACGTAATATCGCAAAAAGTTTGATCCGTTTCATTTCATTAAACTGACTTCCTCATTTATTGTTCTCGATCAGACGTAGCTAATTTTTCAATTCATTTCACGTAACGTAAACTCGAAACTATTAGTGTCGAGAAGTTTTAATCTGATCATGCATATTAACATTCTGTTATTCTGGACACCGCGTTAATAATGTTTTGCGTAATGTTAATTAATATGCCAATCGATCGCGCGGCAAAACCAACACGAAAAGGTTATTAATTAGCGGATTTACAAAAAGCACACGGCAAATTGCCCCTCCGCCAATTTTTTTGAATTATAATACCGATTACCCAAATGTCAGTTTAAATAGGCCAAAGTTAATCAGTGGCTGGAATAATTGTGACATAAAAGCATCGTCGACTTTTTATCGTCCATATTAGTTACTGTGCTTTCTCAGGAAGAATTTCGCCAAAGAAAGCGCGTGTCGATAAAAGTCCTGGCTTTTTGTACATAGATAAGTACTGGCTTAATGGAATTATTTTATCAAAGAATGACGCTACATTTTGTTTACCTTTACTTTACATCGGGACAGAGATACCATAATGCGCTCAAGTCAACTACGCTAATGCGACAGAGACTGCGAGCAAACTCGGCTGACGAATCTCCCGGGTATCGATTATCTCTTTAACTTTCGTTCTTCGAAAGTTTGCGCGCTAACATGCCATTATTTCACGCGTTTTCGACGGTGCTCGATCAGTCTCGTGGATGCGGGATTCAATTACATTAGCGCGAGTATTGCAAAATAATTACATCTATTAATAGCGATTATTAATCTGTCGGGACGAATTAGACTAAATAAAAGAACGGCGGCGACGCTTACCAGTAGAAGTTGTATGCACCTTTTACGATTGTCGTTTTACCTCGGGTAAGACCATTCTTTATTCCGTGCTTTTTCATAACTTTGATTCATGTGACGTAATTTTGAAAAATAAGTGTAAGTGCGTGCTGCGTGTAAATGGTCTCATGGATCAAGTATGTAAAACATTTACTTGAAAAATGTTTTAATAACTAGAACTGTACAAGAAGAGGCGTTTTGAAATAAAACCGAAATGATTTATTCTTTCTTCGGCGATAAATGAATGCTTTTCTACAAGTATATTTTCTCAAAGTATACAAAGTTATTATGACGTATCGGAGATAAAAAATATATGAACATGAATCATGAATATATGAACATGAACCATAAGGTACCATGATTTCTTTTAGTATTTCATATCTGTCTTATTTTTACAATATTATTTACAATCTTTAACTAAAAAGTACTGACGCATTGTATTTCTGAAAAAAGTTTAGACAAATTGTTGTTTAATTTGAATAAAAAAAAGATTAAGCTGCCAAAGACGAATCTCGATACAACTTTTTGTTCTAACACAACTGTTCCATCGTTTCTGAGAAAATGTCTTCGGATGAACTTTAATACCTTGACTGAAAAAATGTATTTATCGCCAATCAATTCTATAGGTCTCTAAATATTTGACGACTCTCATTGAAGGTGGAGACAAAAATATTTTTGTAAAACCATCGAGAATGAAGATATTGTTTATTAATCAATTCCAACCGAGTATTGCAAGGAAAATCCCGAAATTTTTTATGCAAACATGATTTATACAAGCAGTTATCCAATAATTTAATTACACAGAAATGCCAATTCGAAATCATCGTAAAGTCAACTAGCACATTTTACAACCCCATATAAAATCAATACATTCAATCGCTGATATGAAGCCACGCCAAATAATGACCCGACAACAGCCGCTTTTACCTTTCCTCTTACGTCTCCCTTTTCCGTCTAGAATGATTTTAGCAATTGCATACAAACGGATAACGCCGTCTTTTTCCCACAACCGTCACCTTTTTCCGGGTTGCCCATTTTTTGCACGTTTTTTCTTCATCTGCGATACCGCCCCACGTCGCTTTTTTCGCACTGCCGCGATTTGCGGCCGCGTTTAATGTTCATTAGTATACGGTGTATACATTTCCCCCTGTCGCGCACGCAGACAAAGAGACGGGGGGTAATGGCGTCACGGTCTGGCTGTTAGCGCGAGAATTAAACCGTGACATTTTCGCGCGAATAATCCGCCTCGCGAGATTCCGCGAAAAATCAACAATCCGCCTCGCGTATTCTAATAACTCGCAAAATCAATGTTTCTGCGCGTCTGGCCTCACTAACGTGGTTAATACGACCCGAACTGAAAACGACGCGTTCCGTGCGACCAATCTCCCGCGAATAAACTGCTCGCGCTTTTTCCCGTTCTTTTTATCTCGCCTCGAAAGTCTTTTCCACGATTGTCCGTTGATTAATAGATCAGCTTTTATCACCCGCGAAGCCATTAATCGCTCATGCCCGGACGTCGTGAATAAATCCGGCAACCATTTTCAACCAAATATTTGATTTGATCTCGCAATAACCGCCGATGAAATCCGCGGCTCTTCAGTGCGCGTCGCTGTTTGCCGACATTTTCGTAATGATATTTCTGTAGTCGTTAGAAGAAACCGCTTCTTTGAGAATCATTAATGTCGTTAAAACCGTTGTATGAGAATGAACGAGAGTGAAAATCAAACAAAAAAGATAAAAAATTCAGTAAGCCATTGGATCAAATGAAAACTCTTATTTTATTGTCATTCTATTCCGCTAAACTATATTATTTAGCGTTTGTTATTACAGATATCACAATATAATACATTATGTTGGGAGATATTAATATGTAAACATTAATACACCCAATTTTGGTTTCCATCGCGTAAATAAGTTGCACAGTCTGGACGGTAACCTCAAAATAAAATATAAAATTACGATCAGCACGACTTTACTCAGTTCGAAACTTTCGAGACTTTGGACCTCGCCGAATGTTAACGAGAAGATTACGATCCAGGTAGCCGAGCCGTTCTTTTCGCGCCTTTATTACAGTGGGATCACCGTTGATTGGCATGGCGGAATAAGAAAAATGTTCGCGTTTTGCCTGGCGCCGAAAAAACGTTGACGGCGAATGCTCCATAAATAAACGCGGCTAATATAAGCGGTTCACTTTTCCCGGCGAAGTTTTACATCATAATGCAATCGTTTTTGCGCGAAACAAAAGGAAGCACGCGGCACGATTTGATTTTTAATACTCGAGTTGTTGCGGCTTTATTTCGCTCAACTTTTTACGCTCCAGGAAGATTTGTCCATTCAAATTTGCAGAGCCAAACTGGAACAATGCCAACTCGAAATCATCCAAGACAATGAATCCCAAGCAAAAAAGTGTCGATTGTTTCGTTGACTTGGACCCATTTGAAACTCCGACGTCGAAACAGTTTCCTCAGCCCATTGTCCGTCGCCTAATCACAGATATCAGTTGGTCTCTGACTATCTAGTCAACAGACGCCGAACGGTTTTGTGTACTAGTGTCCGCACGGTTTGTCCCGGCGAAATTGGGTCATGTAAATTCGATGACGGATAAAGTCTTGGAAGGCCCTGATCCATCTTGAGGCGCGTCACTTGACATTTTCCTACACGAAGAGGGACAGTCCCATTCGGTTCGCGAGCTCTGTCTGCAACGCCCGAATCGTGTAAGTTCCGCAGCTTGGCCATGCAAACGCCCAACTTTCTCCAGTTCCGATGTTTCAGCTCGAATGATCGGTTTAAGTCTTTTTTAACGGCTTATCAATTTTCGAGTTTAAAGAAGCCGGCGAAACTTGGAGGCGCCGGTCCCCGGTGGAATAACTGATGATTCCGGCCGTTCATGCATTATTGAAAAAGCGCTGAAAAAATAACGCGGAAAAAGCGAGACGCACGTACGGAACGGCGGGCAACGCGACGAACAAAACGGGCTGCGTTTCCGCTCCCATAAATACGCGCATTACACTTTTTCTACAACAATTTGCCGGCGAAACTTTATCGCGCGTCATGCATATTCATTCGCGACATTTCTCCACGGGCGAGCGCCCTCCCGATGCTTGGCCACTCTTCCGATACTTTATTCGCGCGCTTTCATCGCGAGTACTTTCGGAATTAAAGTTTCCATTTCGATTAATCGAAATCGGGACGAGCGCTTTCGGCTCTCGACTCGTCGCGTGAGCAAACAGCCGAATGCAATGGAACGGCCAAATTTCGCTGGAATGACAAATGAAGTGCGTATCGCGGAAAATTTTTTCGCGCCGAGGCTGTTGACCCCTCGCACTTCGGCCGGACGAAAAAAGGCCAAGTGTAATCGTATACATATGTAAGTCGGCTGAAACACGAGCGCGGAAATCGAGCGAAAAGGGAAGGAAGAAGCCGACGTCGCTGTCCCCGGGGACGTCATTGCTTCGACGAGAAGTTACTTCGCCGCTGCTTTTTCCCGCTCGTCTTTGTAAATACTTTTATTTTTCATGCTCGCGCGTTACTTTTTGACGACACCGTATTATGTCTGACCCTGCGCCGCCACCAGTGGGTGAGGAAGGTTACGATTGATCCGATAAAAGTTGGAGCCCAAGTGTTCCATGCTATTGATTTTTAAGAGCCCGTATTTCTTTCATATTTCACAATCAAACGCGCGTTTCAATTCCGCGGCCACGGCTAAGTACCATTTATAGGCCACGCTCCAATTGGCTCTTTTTGTCTTTCCGGATTTCCGTTCGATTTTGGTTTCCGCGACAAATGGGGGCAAATTTACCAGTAAATTTCGCTGATAGCGCGTGGACTGAAGTCAAAGGATGCGATGTTTCTGTATTCTTGCTTTGTACTGTGATGCCGAGGGTTTGTATGTGGGTGTCGGTTTTCGTCATTATTTGATACAATTTTATACTTAATTTAATTTCTATATTTGTAAATTATTCAATCATTCTTAATTAAATTTGATTAAATGGAAAAGTATATAGTATACCCGCATGGAAAAAAATATATGCACACTGCAAAAAAACATGTCTTATTTTAAAACACTTCCGTTTCAATTTTTAAAACGTTAGGAGTGTTTTCCGTTATAAAAAGATAGGTTAAAATTTAAAACACCTGAAAACGTTTTAAAAATGGGACAAAAATGTTTTAAAATAAGACACCTGTTTTTACAGCGTGGGGAGATAGGGGAAATTCAGTGGTTGATCTGACTCAACCAATGAATTTCCCCCTTCTCCATACTTCAAAAAATACCGTAAAAAATTGCAGTAATCATAGGTTAAAGTTACCAGAGTACGAATTCTTTGACAAGATTATGTCGTTACTACATAAAACAAACTTATAATAACTACATTTTAAAGTTACTATAGTTACTTATATTTGTAACTATAGTTACTACATTATAGGGTACACAGATGGGAGACGCATAAACTTTGAGTTAAGAAGCAATAAAAGAAGTCAGTACTTCGATGGGTGACCATTACAACTGTAGGTAGTTAATTATAGTAACTATTGTTTTAGTCGTAACAACAATTCTGCATGTCCAATTTACTACAAAAAAAAAAAAACAATCTTTCCCTTGTAGAAGAAAATACTCTGAAAAACGCTGAAAATCTCTGAAACACTCTGACAGTTACTCTAACAATCTCTAAAAAATTTCTGCCAGTTTCAGTTATGATATTTTCAGAGATTTTCAGACTAAAATTACAGAGTCCGTTATTCTCTGAGAAACTCTGAAACTCTCTGAAACTCTCTGAAAAGCTCTGAAAAATCTCTGATAAAGTCAAATGCTTCTAAAAAAAATGTTAACTTGAGGTAAAGCTTTTGGATCACACTTAAGGTTGTACAATCGCAAAGGAGTGTATTTTTAGGGTTCAATAAATTAATCGTTCGGATAGCCTATTTGAATGAAAGCAAACGTTGTATTTTTGTGTGATATTGGTGAACAAGGATAAAATAATTATTTTATCAACTCAATTTTCAAAAACTAAGAAAAAACAAAATTTTTTAAACATTTTAATTTTTTTATATAGTTACAAAATTTGTTATGAAAGCTATTAAATAGGCAGTAGTGACTTTATAATCTACACAAATATTGCATATTTGTTTCAGGCGAGCATTCTACGACAACATATTCACAAAAATGCATGTTTTTGTTTCTATTTTTGTTAATATCTCTAAAACTACAAAATTGTATTCATATTTCGTACACATTTTCCTCATGACATAATTAATGACATATCCAATTATCAAAAGATACTTTTTATACTTTTTACTTTTTCTCTTAATACTTTTTCTCTTGCAAATCTGCGATATTCACTTCACATGTGTTAGTTCCCATAAGACTCCATGTATTTTT
>JABFPB010000512.1:0-36873 GCA_022817645.1 Ceratoteleas bidentatus
TTATTCCTCTAAATTTTTATAGAATTATTCCGTAACTTGTTCTCAAGCAATTAATCTTCCATTTTTCGTTCCGTGTAGGTAAGAATGTGATACTGTCTTCTTTCAGTTGCCATGGCGATACAATGTTTTTCAGAGGCATTCTAATAACTTTGATCAAAGAATGATCAAAGTTAACCGTTTAGTTACCACATGCTTAGAAATATTCGATTTGATTGAAAAAGTCTTTTTGAACAAGAACTTCTTGTTTCAGAGCATATGTTACTTCGTACAAATTTGTCCCTTTTATTTCAAATCAGCTGTATATTTCAATGAAAGAAAACTATTTTCTTATACTATCAAAAGTAGTCTTTTTCACCGAAAAAACGTCCTTTTATCTACTTAGAGTTTACGATAATCTCATTATTTCAAGTGACAATTTAAAGGCTATGAATATTATATTGCATATTAATTATTTTCATACAACAGTGGTCATTTTCATTTTCAGGGTGTTTTATTTGACACAAAACGTCACATATTTTTAGGTTAAGATATGTTTTGAATTAATAATATATTTTGTACCAAGGGCGATGAAACGGGAAATCCGTTCCTCTCGTGCGAATTTTACAAACCGAGCCGAAGGCGAGGTTTGTAATTGAACAAAGAATGGATTCTCCATTTCATCGGTCATGGTGCAAACGATATTTTTTGTTACAAGGGAACAAAAAAACGTAATTTTCCGAAACCCCCTAGTGCAGGAAATTGTGTTTTCGACACCACATGAATAAACAAATGTGAATAAACCAGGGATGGGCATTATTGGAATAAAATGTTATTGAATAATGAAAAAATGTCGAGTAAATTTGTATTATTTATTCCGACTTTGAATAACGAATAAAATGTTATTCGTAATTCATCACATTTTCGAATAACGAATAAAATGTATTCGTTATTCAATTAATGGATAACGAAGTAATGATATGTACCACCGTGGAATAAACAAATGATAAATACAAAACATATTTTGTATTTATCATTTGTTTATTCATAATACATATTATTACAAATTAAACTAAATGAAACTGTTCATTAACTATTTTAAGAGTATACTGTATCATAATATCTATTTGTTGTTTTTAATTATTCTTTTTCCGTGAAAAAGATTACCCATTTTGACTGAAAAAGAACGATTAAAAATTACACGGAATAAACGCGGTGCCTCTGAGTCGCGCGCACGGCGCTATTCACGCTTGTCTTCTTCTTCTTCTTCCTTCTTTGTTGACGTTAGAACTCAGGTGCAACAATCTATATTGCCATCAGCGGTTCACTGCGTTTTCAAAGAACGTATCTTTGAATTGTAGATGGCGTCAGAAGTACATGCTCATACGTGTGAGGCTATGAAATGGCGCCAAAATTCAACAGATATTGGGTAAAAGAAGGATAAAAGGATTTGTTACCAAGGTGGAAAAGGTACAAATCAAATGAGAGTCATATTATTATGAGTCATATGATTATTATTATTATAGTCATATTATTATGATGAACTAGCGTCGGTTTTTTAGCCAATATTGGAGGAATGAGAAAAAATGTGGACATAAAAATAAAAAAAATGACTTGTGTTGCGAGTGAAATTCATTTTAAAGTATTTGCAAGAAAGTTTTTAATATAAAATATGATTTTTCTCGAAAACAATTACCCGACGCTAGTGCTAAATTTGTCCATCCAGAGGGCGCTCATATCGCCACTTCCTAGTCTATTTAGGAAACGGAATAGAAATTTAGCTTCGAGAATTAAGTCAAATTGTAGAAAGCACAATGAATTATGTTTCATTCGGGTTAAGTTTTACCGCATTAACGAAATTGATATTGTGACATTTTAATGTTATTTAGTATACACTGAAATGAATAGCATTTGAACTCGTGTCTCGTTTTGTTAGTACAAAATATTGATTTGAATTCTGTGAACGGAATACAGGTTGTCGATTGAATTGCATTCAAAAGAATTGAAAATTTCAATTTTTTTGAATTCACTTTAATCAAACATTTTTTGCAGGGTTTCCTTGTTTTTGTAGAAATAAAATGTCTAATTTTGCAAGTTTTGCGGAGTAAAATTTTAAGATCTCTGAAAAGAGTATGAAAAGGCTGAGAAATTGTCATTCTTCCTCTGAAAAAGCAGATAACTCTGTAAAAAGTCATCATAACTGGGATTTGAATTTACAATCTATGTGCAGAAAACTGATTACATGCAACTACCCATGTCAAAGATACCTACAAATTCTAATCATTAAAAAAAGATAGGAATCTATTGTGAAACGAAAATTTACAAGGAAATTCAAAGAAAGTCTTCAAATATAGCGTTGTAATTTCGTGTACATTTCTAATCGTTGAAAAAATTTAGTTTACCGTAGCAAGTTTCTAGAGAAAATATTAGGAATCTATAGGAAATTTGTATTAAATTCATTATAATGACCATATATAAAAATTGTTCCTTTTTGGATTTCTAAAAATCTATGGTGAAATTTTACAATTTTGGGGTCAAATTCAAAAGTAAATGGTAAAAAGAAAATACATTTGGACCCCAATATATGTAGGTACACTTTGTTTTCTAAATACCACAACTGAGTCTTAAACCCGTGATCTTTCGAGTAAAAATCAAAGACTTTACCACTGAGGCAAAGTGGTAATATGAATGTCAGGAAACTTATTGCTTAGCTAAATTGCCTACAATATTGCCAGAAGCATTTAAGTAAATAAAGGGTTTCCTATCATTGCATTCACAAGTCGAATTTACGAAGAATATTTGTTTGTTAAATTAACAACATACAAAACATATTATTAAAATTTCATTAGTATCCAAGTCTACATGGAAATTACGAGACAATAACCGCTTTATTTAGAATAAATGTTGTACAATCATTTCTAGCTGTCATTTTTAACAGGCTGAGTTCAACAAGGGTTGAACTCATTCAAAACAGTTGCCGATAGTTACGCACTATCGTAACTATCGGCAACACTCACATTCAACAGAATGTGAAAATTAGTGCGATTACCACTTGTATCAACAGAAACACAATGGTCAGTCGCAGTCCAAGTCAGGTCCAACGGCGCATCGTAACAAGAAGAATTGATGTCATTCCGTTTGACATATGTCGCCTGTTCCGGGTCTCTATAACACTCCTTCGTGTACACTCCTCTGTGTGCGAAAACGTCTTTGGTTGTTATCAGGAACAGAAACCACGTAATCCGCCTCATTCTTTAACCGCGCCAGTGGTATCTTAAAATCACCGTACTGTATTCAGGAGCAGATATTAATCGAAGAGATCACCACATGAAAAGCACTCAGGGACAAACTAACCAGACATGCACCTAAAATTTGAGTTTTATACTAGAAAGTAGGAAAGTGGCGATTACATATTACCAGAAAAAGTGCACCGAAGTATATCAGCTTCCGAGTTGTTCCGCTCTCACGCCTCATTGTTCATGCTTTGACAAACGGTAACTCAGCAGAGGCAGGATTCGATCAACGGTCACAGATTTTACCGCAACAAAACAATGATTTCAGCAGTTTGTCTGGAAGAAAGAAAAATTGATTCTGATTTATATAACAGCGAGATTATAGACCAATGACTTAAGGGAGAAGAAAGTGAGAAGAGGTCATTTTAAATATTGCGATTAAGTAAATAGCTGTAAGTTTTATGAAGTCATTCATTTTATAGTGCAAGTTTTATGCACCTACCTAAACCATTAGACAAATAAAATAAACTATATTAAATGTAGATCTATATAAAAAAACATAGACAAAATAGTATTTTTATGTGAATTTTCAGGATTGGATTTGACACAATTATTATCTGCAAAGTGCTATTAATAATGTAGCAATAGCGAAATTAGTTTTACATCAGATTTTCTTTTGGCAGCGATTTACTAGAAAAGAATGCTTGCGCGCACATTTTCTTATACTAATAAAAAATAGTTAATTAAGTTAGATCGACGAGCCAAGCTAATGCTGAGCAAATGGGATTCGACGCTGATTTAATATGATTACTAGGGCAGTAGTCGCTACTGAGGCTTCTTTCGCGTTTTGACGGAAAGCAGTGGATGGTGATCAGCGGTAACATTCGTCAATAGTCCGTTTTACTTGTTTTTCCGCGTAGTCCCTCTTCGCCCGTGCAAAAATGGGAAAGGACGACGCTGAGATGGCGGCTCTGAAACAGGAGCTGGAAGAGTTGATTAATAAGTGCAAGGTGCGCGGATTTGTTTTCGCTCGCGTGTACATTTGGTCTCATTTACGTGCATTCTTTAGAAGTGTGACTGGATTCATATTTTATAGTATAAAGATATAATTATTTCAAGGATTAATGTATAGAAACTGAACTTCTGTTTCTATAATTAGTTTATACTGTTCACATCTCTTTTTAGTTATCATCCATTTTAAATCAGAACTGCATGATTAGATTAGCGTGAATCGAAGAAGGGTAATTTTCAAATTGTGAAATTGGAGTTCTAAAAACTAATAGATTTAGGACTATAATGAAGCGGAATTGTCGCAGAACTGATTTTTCTTGTCCTCTGAGTTAACGCTGACAGTCCTCAGAAAGCCCTTTTGAAGGTTTATTTTTAATTTAGGTTATATCGAGTAACAATAGTGAATTACTGGACTTTGAGCTTAAAGAGTCCTATTAGGATTCAGGTATTTCGCAAAAATAATCGAATCTTTCAGTTTCGAATACTTCATAATTTCCACTATCAGATTATGTAATTAATATTATAATTATCCCAACTCACCATCTCCACTCGACGGATGAATATTCAATATTGTAGGTCAACAAAATGACTATGTTTGACAACATGTAAGAGTTTCAAGAAATTTATAGACTCCACTCACTACTAAGAAAAATGATTTTAGTCTCAATTGAAGATATAAAAAAAATTAGAGAAAAGAAATATACGCACTTTATCATAAAAATTCACGATTGTTTTAATTTATTTGCAAATCTTAATTTTTGATAATTTGTAGACTTTTTCTCTCAGAGTTATGAAAATTATATTCCATATATTAAAAAAAACAGCTAAAAAGGGTTTTTATACGCCTTGCCACAATTCGAAAATGACCCTTTTTCGACAGATCCTAATGTAGATATCTATTTATGATATAATGTAAATTTATTGACTTAAAGTTAGATCAAACTTACGATCCTGTATCAGATCCATTATAAAAAGTCTTGATCAGATCAGATGTCAGATCTAACAAAATCATTTTTACGCGTGTTAGTATTCAGCATTCTTTAACACACCAAAGTTACACTATTTTGTTCGATATTGGGAAATATCGTGGAAAATAAGTGATGTCTGTGATCCGACAAAACATGATTGCAGGAAGATCAAAAGAAACAGCAAGATACAACTCTGGAGCAGGCATGTGCCAGTGTGGCGGATGCTCCGAAAGTGAAAATGTCAACGAAAAAAATGCTCAAAGGTCACATCAATAAAGTGAATTCAGTGCATTACAGCGGGGACAGCAGGTCAGCAAAATAATTGAGTGGCAATAATTGACACTTAAGCAACAGTAGATTTGCTTTCGTAAATCGTAATTAAAGAATAATTACGGTTTATGAAAATTTAATTTAAAATTTAGCGATCTAGGTTTATACTGATAATATTTATGAATCATGAAACTTCATAAACATATTTTTAGAAAAGGGCCATCTGGGGGACAAGCTACAATAGTCAATTATAAATTTAGAAGAAGGAACGAAACATGTCAATGAAGTAATAAGCATCTTAAAAAATAGAGTATAACGATAAAATTGTCAAAAAGTAAAAAAACTATATTTATTGATTGTATAATACAATTATATTGTTAAATTCTATCCTAAGTTTAGTATTTCAAACAATTGCAAATATTTTTTAATTGGCAAAGAAAAGTCCAAGTACACGGGAAAAAATAAAATGGAAATTAAGTCTTACTCACCAACACTGACACCCAGTATTATTGCAGTAGGAGGACCAATGCTGATTTAGCCAAATTCGCAGATTTAAAACCGTAACAAGGCGGTTTTGCAAAAAATGTAAAAATCAAAGAATTACTATGAAAGTCAGCAAATGTTTGTTTGAATTTCACAGATTAAAAATCTTCAAAAAATTTTTTTGTGAAAAACCTGCAAAATTTTGACAAATATTGGGAAAGTCTGAAAAAATATTTTGCAGAATACAAACTTGCAAACATTTGCACAAAATATTTTCAGTTTAACGATTCAGGCAATCATAGATTTTTGGTGAAATCACTCTACTAGGGTTGTAAATCAATAAATTCATAAATTCGTTTTGATAGGTTTTTCATAGTTTTTCAAATTACCAGAGTTTTTGCAGATCTTTTCAGAGAAATTTGCAGACTTTTGCAGAATAGTTTTTCCACCAGAGTTGGCTATTACTGTTGATGACAAAATCTAACACACGATTAAACCTTTTAAAACTGTTTCTTCCCAGTGTATATCTAAAATACTCAATTTCTTATTTATGTTATTTATAATCTGAATGGACTTTTCCAGGCATTGTGTAACAGGTTCCTTAGATGGCAAACTCATCATCTGGGATTCATGGACTGGAAACAAAGTACAGATTATTCCATTGCGATCTGCCTGGGTCATGTCCGTCGCATTTGCTCCATCGGGGAACTTTGTCGCCTGCGGTGGTATGGACAATATGTGTACCGTTTATGATGTCAACAATCGTGATGCAACGGGTTCCGCTAAGATCGTCAGAGAACTGCTAGGATATGAGGGTTTCCTCTCTTCTTGTCGTTTCCTCGACGATACTCATATCATCACTGGATCTGGAGACATGAAAATGTAGGAGACAATACATTCAACAATTTCAGAAACAATTACAGCTGTGATGTTACAATTCCAATTTGAAAATTTCAGATGCATATGGGATCTCGAAGCAAATAAAAAGACATCCGATTTTTGTGCACATGCTGGAGACGTAGTGAGTATGAGCTTGGCTCCTGATAGCCAAACTTACGTCACTGGCTCTGTTGACAAGACTTGCAAATTATGGGATCTCCGAGAAGAAACCGCTAAACAGACGTTCTTTGGTCATGAAGCTGATGTGAATTCTGTTTGCGTAAGTTCTGTCTTGAATTTGAAGTAATGAAATAATCATAAGTGTTTTGGATGCTATTATTGTTTCCCCTAATAAAAAGAGAAACCCTAATAATATCAGGAATATATTCCCAATATATACCTGATATACTTCCAATATATTCCTGATATATTTCCAATATATTCCTGATATCTTTCCAATATATTCCAAATATATTCCTGATATATTCCCAATACATTCCCCATACATTTTTCAGCAACTGGGGTTTATTTTGGTTTTTCAGTATCACCCATCTGGCAATGGATTTGTAACAGCATCTGAAGACAAAACAGCTAGGCTTTGGGACTTCAGATCAGATCAACAATTGGCCACTTACAAACCACCAAACTCAAATCCTGGATTTACGTCTTGCGCACTTTCATTCAGTGGCAGATACATCTTTTGTGGCAGTGATGACAATTCGATTCATATATGGGATACTCTTAAAGTTAATTACAATGGTAATTCATCGAAATTAATCTCGCTTAATTGAAGACACTGATCTAAATCATTTTCATTTAAATAAATACAACATTTTTAAGTTAGATTTGACTTACCTTATTTCTAAAAAAAACTTGTGAAATGAAAATACATTTGTATAAATCAGTTAATATAATTCTTAATAATATTCTGAACCAGTTTTATCCATTGCAGGAGCACTTAATGGACATGAAAATCGAGTAACATCAATATGCATGTCAGGAAATGGGATGGCTCTGGCAAGTTGTTCCTGGGATCAGAATGTTCGAATTTGGGTGTAAATCTCTTGGATGTAAAACATTTATATATTAATTGTAATAAATAACCACAATGTCTGAAATAAAGTGAATAGCATTTAGCTTTTAAAAAATGTCACATAGTACAGTTTACAACAAACTAGGTGCGTGGTGTGAAAACCCTCACAATCTTTATGGATAACTGTCGGAATATTCTTCATTGCGCATATCTGCACTATATTCCATGGATTGTTTGTAAGGCAAGAATATATTTCAGTGTATCAGTGACAATAGTACACTAAAAAAATGTTGCAGAAACTTAAATGAGTTGTTATACATAAGGTTTAAATATAATATATGTATTATAATCATCTACATAATTTACTTTTGATAAGCTTTTAATTAATATAATAAATTACTGTATAGTGATTCCATTATTTCTATCATTGTTAAGGTTAAGTGTCATAATATAACAGAATTTGCAAATACAAAACATTCCTATCATCCTTATCCACTTTTCTTTCAAAATGTTTATATACATTACCTAAAATGTTATTGTCGATATCCTTTACGTAATACTCAAATTTTCATCTTAAATAAAGTAAAAATTGACGTAATGTTTGATTGCTATTTACCTTCACAACACTGGTCCAAAAAACTAGTTGTCAACTTTCTTTGTTTTTGGCGCGTTTTGTTCCAGATAAGATTGAATCTTTTTGAGATGTCGATGCGGTGGCGCTGCGGTCGTAAACACCACACTCGTTGTATGATCATCTGTCGCTAATTTGTTTTGCAGTAGGAGGACCGGGAATTTGTTTCTCTCCGTTTTTATTAATAATTAATAATTGTATTAATTGATAAAATAAATAAAAATGAGGAACATTGTCGTAAACACACAGCAAGTAAGTTCATGTCTTAAAATAAACATACGATATAATTTCATGCTGCTTTCTCATTCAACAGTTTTCCACATATATTATTTACAAGCAACCGAATAAACTGACAATAATTTTACAATCCGCATATATAATTTTCAATTAAATTAATTGGAATTTAATCGGTATAAATAACACTTACAGTTCTTACTGTTTAATGTTAATTTTTGTATTTAGGTTACCTGAGACGGATTGAAAAACGATTATTGCAATTTAACATTTTTAATTATATTGATATTTTAAACACGTATTTTATTATTTGATAACATTAATTATACATAGTGAAAATTTAAGTCTGGTTATATATGATTGAAGCAAGATGATATAAAAATGATATTCAATTGAATAGTAGAAATTCATTTTTTTATTTAAAAAATATGTACTACAAAGATTGGTGGTTGTTTTCAGAAACTCTATTACATACCAAGACCTAATCGATGGACAAATGGTGTGGCTCCTCTGTTACCTGAGGCGTATAAAAAATTTTGGAAAGAGTGGAAGTGTACTAAACCAGAGCCTGTTCATTATATTCCAAAGACACAGAAATATTACAGAGATGAACAAACAGGAGAAGTGTAAATATAATTATGACTATTCATGTTTAATACATTAATTAATCAGGAATTACAGCAAGTGACAATTGGTCAATTCGGACTTATAGTGTTCTCTGAAAATAAAGTAATGCAGACTGTCAGCTTAATTTATGTTGAATTAATTTCAGATTACATTTGAAAACATTTTATTCAAAATTACTAATAAATATTATATTAGCAAAAATTAGGCAAAATTAAGACTACAAAAATGGTTAAATTATGTATAATTATACCAACACAACTTTTGCAATAAAATAATTTAATTTATTTATTTTTAGTTGACAAGTTATATTTTTATTTATTACCAAAAATCATGAAAATATCATTCCATCCAATATTTGTAAAATTAGGAGAGAATATCAAATGTATTATTTATGAAAATCCTTAGGCTTAAAATTGTAGTCCTATTTTAGGATTAACTGAAAATCTTTGAAAAAATGTGATAAATTGCTCCACTTTCTTCTGAATGAACCCTATATGAATGAGTAATATAACATTTGCGATGTTTGTTTTTAGAAAAATACACAGCGATGTACCTATTCATTTAAAGTATCCTAAAGAAATTAACTACGGTCTTTGGGGTGGTGAAGCAGTAGTTCAGGGTTTTGAGAAGAGATCTATGGACAAGAGAAGGGTTGCCAAATTTTGGGTACCACGTTTGAAGAAATCTGTTGTGTACAGTGAAATTCTTGATAAGTACATAAAAGTTGATTTGACATATAGAACGCTTGACCTTATACATAAGAATTATGGATTAGATCATTATATTTTGAAAGTAAGTGAATCGCTAATTTCAATATACAATAATATTAATTATACAACTGCAACAAAAGTGTATAACAATTTAATGTTGCTTTCAGACAAAGGCATGTGATCTTCAAGGTTTGTTAGCGTTAAGGTTGAAGAAACAAATGTTGCTTGCTCTTTTTGATAAAAATTTTTATCAAAATGATCCTGAAAAACAGGAAGAAGTGTATAATAAATACAAAGACTATTTAACAGAAGTAAGTTGAACAATATTCTCTTCACTAAGAATAAGTAGAAATACAATTATTCCAATTACCCGATTTTCTAGTACAAGCGGGAAGATTTAGAGTGGTACGGTTTAACATTTAAAGAAGCTGTAATGAAGTACATCGCTCAGGACAGGAAAGAGGCAAGGGAAAGTATTGTACCATTGAAGCAATTATATCGAATTAAATTAATCGAAGAGTTGAAAATTGAGAAACGAGAACGAGAGGAAGATGAAGCACAATCACAGTCGGAAGAAAGGTTCGTCTTTATCTTCAAGAAATATATCAGAGTTTATTCAAAAACCGATTATCTGAACACGTATCTTTAAAAATACATTTCATCTTTGCAGGAAAAAGACATGGATTGCGAGGCTAAATCCATTCTCCAGTCAGAAATCAGCGTAGTCCTCTTGTATATTTCATTACACAGAATGAGAATAAAATCCATAAAAAATAAGCATACAGATGTATATCGAATTCATCTTCATCCATATTACCCAAAAATTGATGAGTTAATTTACACAATTTATCGCGACGAGTCGGCAGTAATCTGGATTGAAGCAAATGACTGATAGAATTCTATTCGTGATCTACTTTTAGCAGTTAAATAGAGTTCTCATTCCCGTTAAGATATCGAACATTCCAAGTCCCCTTCTTTGGGAAGACAATTCAACAAGGATGCAACAGCTCGAGTAATGTAGGTCATTGTCCCGAAACTGCCACTAGGGGCACTGTCGTAGAAATGTTGACAAACGTAGGCAGCGCCACCACACAGCAAAGTTCCCATGGATGTGGTTTCCCGTTGCTCCCTCGGTTTTGCACAACACAAAGTAGCATCACCGTCGACTTTCATCTATAAAATATGCAGCGATGTTAGTCATCATTTTTATATTTATATAATTAAGAGTCAAGGCAAGTTCAAAATGTATTACTTGATCTTCCAAGAAAATAGCGTTAGCTTTGTGGACTAGGTGTTCAACAGCAATAATTCCTCCCAACGATGACACAGCATTGTACTCGGTGATGAGCGTCAAAACCATTAAGGCTTCTACTACTAATTGACGATATTCCGGTTGCGGAATCGTGTTGAGCACAGTTTCAACGGCCAATGCAAACTTCAATTCCCCAGGTGTCATTTCCTGAGTCAGGTTCTGAGGCAGGATTCGGCCTTCAATAGCTAAGCCCTGGCACTGGTTCAGAAATGTTTTGGTAAATGAGTCATCGATTACTGAATTTGCATGAACGATTACTTAAGGTGGAATTATCATGAGAGATAAATCAAAAGTTATTTTATTGTTTTTGGTAGTCTAAAAAATGTGAAAATGAGTTGGAAATACTGTTAAATTGATAATAAATTGAAGGGTTCCAAATTTTTTTTGGCTAAGTCCAAAAAAATAAAAATCGGAGATATTCCAGGAAAATGTTTTTCGAGACATTTCTCAACTTTTAATTACAAGGATAAGAAAAAATGTATATTAATAAGTAATAAACACTGTAATTTTTCCCAACGCAAGGAAAAGTGTTAACATACTCTTTCAAGAACATGCCAAACTCTGGGATAAAAGTCCCTCGGGACCCGGTTCAGTGCGCCATCTAACCGCCTCCTACGTAGCCACTGGCCTTGCCTATCAGCCTCCAATTCGGCACTATCGGTTTGGTCCACACTCAGTAGTCCAATTTGAGATTTCTTTTAAAGCAGTCATTCAATTAATTCCAAATTTCATCTCCAATTTGTACATCACTAAAGTCTCTTCTTCAATTACACCTACCTTGCTGACTCTACTCGACTTGCAACTAATGACCGAAAAATTGCCTCGTCCAACTGAAAATCATCATCATATTAAAGACAATTCACTTAATCTCCAAAATTCGACAAAACACCGACAAAAACCAAGACCCTACCGCTGCTAATGGCGAACTCTTTTCCACTCATGATATGATGCAGCAGATTCTTCATCTCAAACGGTGACAAATTGAGCAGATGCTCCGAAGCTTCCTCCCCACTGCAGATCAACGTCCGGGACAGTTCCGTGGCCATGACCTGAATGATTAGTCCAACCCGCAGCCGCAGCATCTCGTGGAACAGTTGCGGCTCCGTTCTGATAAACATCGCCAGATAAACCAGCAGTTCCTGGGTCAACATGGCGGTAGACTCGTCGTCGCCGTACGCCTGGTGTATCACCGACCGGAGTTCGTTCTCCGGCAATGGCGCGACGATGGTGTGTTCGTTCGTCGGTGGCATGCCTACCGTCACCTGCTTCTGACGGACAAGCAGATCCGTGACTGCTTTCGCCAGGTCCTCGACACGCTTGCCCAACATGCCCGCAGTGTGTCGCACGATGCCCCACATTTTTTGTTGGCAAGCCTTCTCGTAGAGACCCTTCAGCAGGTCCTTTATAAGCACCGGGTGACCGTTCTCCAGCATACCCGTGTTGAAGTATAAGCCCTGTGTGTCCACCTGAATCACCATCCAAATTGTAATTAGGATAGAGGTTAAAATTGAGAGATGGTAGACTTCATTTAATCTTGTATTTAATGAAGTCTACCATCTCTCAAGTCTACCAAGCCAGTATTCATAACTACTGGCCATGTATCCATCCACTATTCCTAGGCAGGTTCAATGATTGTAAATCCATTCATGGAACCTAGGAATTCCAATCTTGGAACCTATCTAGGAACAGTGGATGGATACCTGATCCAAGCTTGGTTCCACAATGATTTCCAGAGTCAAATTCCATTTATGCTTCCAAACCAGTTTGTATTGTCTACTGTGTATATTACAAACCAAATATTGCAATATGTCTCCTTGCTCTTCCAGGCTCTCCGTTTCCCTTAACATGCTCATTAGTTCCTCGACCTCGGTGTCCGCATATTGGGCTTCAGAGTTGACTCGGAATCTGTGTTTAGGAGTATGCTTCCAAGCAAACGCGTCTTCCATCGGCGACGGAGTTCGGTCGGCCTGTGCAGGTTGACTTGCAGCCGGAGTCACTGTCGTGTCGGTCACTTCTATGAACGGATTGCTTGGCGGAATTATGGTCGATGGTCGACGATCTTCTCCGGCCATACCCAGGATTTCAGCTGTCGTTTAATGAATTATTTTGGTCAACGAAAATGCAATCAAATATGTTATCGAAATAGCATAAAACAATCTGATAATTCTCTGTAGAAGAAAACTCAAGATAGGAGAGACAGATTAACCAAGCCAGGTATCCATATTGCAGAAAATCTTATCTGGGAAATGTTTCCAGCGTGGACTGCTCTATGAAGCAAGAAGCAATGCAAACCAAAAACGAAGCAAAGAAAACAAAATAAATATACTTGACAGTATACGCATTAACTTACACTCGTCTGTGCTATTAGGCGTAGTTGCTGCAGATAATTATTTCAAAAGTTATAGTGACGTCTCAAATTGAAGAAATGGCATAACGTGAGTTATGCCAAATCCTCAACACTTCATTAACGAAACGCCACTCGTGACCCGTGAACGGCTCTCGTGAACTTACGTTCAACTGCGATGGATCTGGTTTTCTTGATGGCTCCCTTCACAGACATTCTGCGCCGAATGTTCTTGGCACTTCGGACGACCGGTCGATCCAGGAGACCTATTCGGTGGGGGAAAGCTCTTACCAAGTGCTCGTCCAAGTATTGTTGCACCTGGAAAAGTTAGAGATAGTTACTCGGTTTTATGAAAGCATCCTGAATCCAGGATTATGATATTTTATAAGATTAGACAAAAATGGTCATTGCCTCCAAATTTAAACGATCTGGTCGACCATCTTCTGAACTGCCTAGGAAACTTAAATTTGTGATACACGAGGTGCTTAGAAAGTCGTTTAGATTTCCCAGAGACACTCTGGTACCGTTTATGTAACCGCTCTTGAGTTTCTTAAGAGTAGTTATCATGGCCAAAGGTATTTTTCCCTGATCTGAAAACAATGAGACTTTGTTAAAACGCATATAGTGTAACATATTATTATATTTCAAGATTTTATATCTGTGAATACCAGTAGTTAGATAACGGTCCCTTTTAGTGTACTTTTATGTTTGTTTAAATTGTAGTTTTATCTTAAGATTTTACTGGCAGTCACAGATTTGTATATTATATATGCAGATCATACTGTTATTGAATTAAGCAGGGTCTAAATAAAGATCTCATTCACAGCTAATTTATGATCATCTTTAATAAAAAGCATCTACAAGTCTGTTGGAATGGACCGAGTAGCATGCTCAATTAGGTAATCGCTAGCATACCTAAATGATTATGAGTAGCAACAATTGTTATAGTTGGCCTGCCAAGTATCTGTTTCCAGTTGATAGTCAGGAAGGCCAAATTGGTAGTGAACGTGTTGGCGAGGAGGGCTGCATCGTTTGTCATGTAGTACTCCTCCACATCAAAGTTCTAACACATGCAACATATGCGCACACCACCAAAATAGTCATTTGGTCAGAATTCTCTTATTTTTCAAAATCGCGTTCAACAATTGTATGAAAAGTTTGATTGATATATTCAACTTTATTACATGTAAAATGAATAACAGAAAAAATTACGGATGGAGTTAATAGAGACAAAAATGTATCATTTTAAACTTTTGATTATGAAGTGCTACATTCGATGAAACACTAGAACGACCTTACTTTTTGACAGAATTACATTTACTCGTAATTTCATCCGAAAGATGGTCACTCGCCAACTCGAAAACGCAGCATGCATGGTTTTGTTAGGTGTGAGATGATAGCGATCAGGAATCCGAATGGTTTCGGATTCGGGGGACGAGACAAGGGCAAAAACAAAACGGCCAATCATTCGCAGCAAGGCATCACGTTTACTGTACCTAGGTGGATATTCTTGAGAGGCATAACCACTAAGGGACGGCCTAGCATATTCTGCCAGCTAGACTTCAAGAAATTAATTTCGCCTTTGAATATGTCTATCATGAGCTCATAATCCGATGCGATGTAGAAACGGGTCATGTCTGTCAACTGATATTTCATGTGGTGACAACAGATGAGTCAAACAGAAGTGCGCTCTAAACGTAGGACAGAGACGAAAATGCGTCTCAACAAGACCTACCTGAGGCGTGAATGCGAATATCTTGTCGTTCAAGGAATATAACTTGCTCGTGCTCAATATTCCCACGTCTCGGGATTTTCTGCCTGATAGGCCCAGCTTTTTATTTCGACCTACACAAAATATAGTATGTTAATACTTTGCTTCAGATTTACTGTAAACCAATTCATATATGGATTTCAATAGAAAGTTATGGTGGTACCTAAATATGTGTAGAGATGGCTAAGAACTTTCGCAGGCTGAACTTCGATGGGAGCGACCTCATCAATGGTTTGCACATGAATGTCATGCTGGGCTATCTTCTCGCGAATTTCAGCGTCTTCGGCAAGAATGACTACTTGCACGACGACGTCCGGTTTTTTCTCGCTGCAAAGCCGACGATTTAAAGGATCGAGCTCTCCAACAGCCAGGTATCCCTGAGCAAAGTATTCTTTGTTCAAGTCAAGAGTGAATGGATGTGCGATTAATTGACTATTATTACCTCCTGCAACAGCCTTCCTAAGATATAAAGGGACTGTGCCCACATGAAAGGACATCTTCCCAAAGGCACTCTGTCTTGAGTGCCAGGTTCTGCGTATTCCGCAGCCACTTTGTCAGAGGCAACGGAGTACAGTTCCGGGACGAGTTTCATTCCATCGGTGGCCTTGATCATAATGTCATCTAACATCTTGGAATAATCAGCTACAGCATCCTTGTTCCCTTGGAAGCAATAGTCGAGGATCAAGTAACAGAAAAATAATGGCCATTCGCACTCAATATTCTCAAACATTCGTAGTTCCCAGGGCTCATAGTACAACCTAAAACACAATAGACATACATTAAATTCTATTATCAATAATTAGGACTGAACAATTTTTTATGAACAAATCAATTATTTAAATTAAGTTCATAAGATTTTTTATCCTGATTTTTAATAGTTCTGTTATTAATATTGAATCCGAATTAATTGTTTTGGAACTTGAAGCACACCTATTAGGGTCTTCCTTGGGAGTCCTGTAACCGTCTCGCAAAAACCTCTTACAGCCATAACGACCTTGCAACTTCTTCGTAATGGTATCCCTGGTCAGCTGGATAAGATTGGGCTCATCCACGGCGAATGCCGGGAAACTTATAATGGCCAAAAGGCCGCTGTCCAGCTCCTTGGAGTTTGACTCCCGAGGCAGCATCGACTGCAGCACCGCTTGGCACTTCTGAGCCTCGTCCGCCAGCACATGAATCACCGATGTTGGACCTCCTCTCGCCCCAAACAGGTCGAGTTCGTTCATCGCTTCCATGGCAGCTTTCGCCATTCCAATGCTGCTTGCGTTCAGCTCTGGAAGACCGTGGTTCGTCTTGTCACCCCTTTCCCAGATGCCATAATCTGGTGTGCAGTAGGCAGATTCGATGTAGAATACCAGATTTTGGATGAAGGCGACCTGGAGATTCAGTAGACATTGCAAACGTTAATTTTCCAAACAGTTAACAACAAATTTTCAAAACAGTTAACAACTATGGTTTTCATTTAAATATAAGTTCGAAACATGATGATCTTGCACCTCATCCAGATTGAAGACAATTTGGAGTCCAGAAGCAGTCATCTGGGCCAAGATGAGCAGGTACAGGGACACAGCATCTATTTGCAGGTGTCCCCACTCGTTATCGCCGACGACAGTCTGTCCGGTAACAGAACTGTATTTGGCATGCAGAGAATCCTGAGGATGTTGAGTGGATTTGAACTTCTCGACCTTCTCCTTTTGCTGCATCATGGCCATCAGCAGGCCCCGCATCAACTTGACGCAACTTTGCTCGAGTTCGTAGGTTTTGGCGCGATCCTCGTCGGCGTCTGCTATTTTCTTGTATGCCATGGCGAGGCCCCACACGGCCAGGATACAGTAAACGTTATCCCGGATCCAGGCATGGTTGTTCTCCGGACTGGCGGGGAACAGTCCAGTCACTGGATTCTGGTGGTTCATTATTATTTTGTGGACCACCTGCTGGTAGTAGTCCAGGTGGACGCCTGAGTCACTGCGACTCCGCATTTTGATCTGGAATTTGAGTATTCAATGTGGATTGAGTGAATCGAATCTCTGCAGAAAATAGTTGAAATCTAATTCTTTTTTATTTCTATAAGTTTTTTGCAGGGGTATGTCATTTGCAGTGAAAATTCTGAAAGAGTGTGATATTTGGATCTTAGAATATCAGATAAAAAATAAATAAAAAAATGAAAGTTCAAGATGATGATAGTGAGAATTTGTTATTGAAATCATAGTGGAACTGTTGTTATAAGATATAGCTGATGCAATAGTAGTAATTATGTATTTTTTGTTCTTATTTAATTTTATCTTGCATTATTTTTTGAATAATTGTTCATAAACATTTTTTCATATGTTGAGAAGTGTTTTAATCCATATCAGTATTTTGAAAGCATGGATCTTCCATAAAAATTAACATATTTTACAACTCCAATGGACCAAAGTTTTCTAGACGTTTTAAACTTTTTCAGGACGTTTATTGGATATTAATCTTTTAAAAAACGTTTATAAAACGTTTTAAGGTTTGTGTTCTGTTAACGAAGGTTTTCTTTGCAATGAACAATTATATGAGATTCGAAATCCAATAACTGATGATCTAAAATTCTTAGGATTCCTGGGTAGGTATTTGTTTTCGATTGATTGATCAATGATTTTAAGTCTAAACAGATAAACCGGCTATAAGAATAAATTAGCGATATTAGTGAGTAACGAAAAATGTCCAAAGACATTTTTTGGGGTAAAAAAAGACATATAATTGGCATGAAATTAAAATTTGTGTTTCTAAAAGCTTACTTGATCTTCTTTAATTGGAAATTAAATAATTTGATTTACTTATCAGCCTATATATATTCACCACTTAAGAAGTGGATGAATGATGATGAAATAATTATTTTGGGTTTACCCAATTGTTGTCATGGACAAATTCTTATTAATATAAATGTGCATTTAAATATGATTTGCATATTACTTTGAAACGGAATATTATCTTTATAACTTATATAAACAAACAGAAATCTTAGTTATCAAAAACGCAGTTATTCTCGGATATCTTGGTTATGTCCAGTAATTCTATATTTCAATCAATTGCAAAAATTATTGAAAAATACCTTGTAATTAATGCGTTACGCCACCAAATTGAACCACAATGTTAAACGAATGTCAAATATAAATATGTGGTTTTAAATCATTTTGCACTCGTGAATTCATGCAACTTTGCAAATCGATTCTTAACTCTGCATTATGGCGATCTTAGCTGATCAATCCCCATGTCAAACCGAGCAATTTAAGTTTAATAAAGTACTAAAAAATAAAACAACACTTTATGACGTCTTTTACTTCAGAGACTTAGGATACTGGCTTTGCTCCAAACTCGAATGACATCAACAGCATAAAGCGCGCGCGATTTGAATTGGACCACAATATGAAACGAAAACGAAAGCCGATAAAAGATTACAATTTCAATTCCTCGATTTTATTTCAAACTACTGGTTTGTCTACAAGTCAAGTTTTCGTCGATTTTCGTTTTACAACCACTTCGGTTCTCATTGTTAAGTTTACGTTTACATACTAAAAATGGGTTTTTAAATAAATTTTAACAACATAACAATCAGTTAACTGTAACCGTTCAAAGGATGGAAAAAATAAAGCATCTGGTACAAAACCTCATACAATTATATTTTACAAAATCCACTCTCTATTAGAAATACAAGTTCCAATGCAAGTCTATTGCACGCTTCGTTTTTTCAGCTCGGTACTGCCAAATCCTTGTTTTTTTGGATTGAAGCTGTATGTCGCTGTCAACGGACCCTTTCCTGCCTGTCGAAACTGCATTGCATTAAAGTTCTCCCTCTCGCGCATTTCTCTAGCGATTTTGAAGTTTTGAATAGCTGAAAAGATAATCACAAAGTTAATGTATGTTCTTTTTGTTTTGTGATGAGTTTCAATCGGAACATTTCTTACTGTCTTCAAAGCCTCTTTTAAATCCTTTTTTCGGCTTTGTTTCCATTTTAGGAGGTGGCGGCGCACTTGCGGCAATGCGAAAATATTGTCTAACAGCTGGGATTCTTAAGAATCCCGTTTGAACTAACGAAACAAAATTATTGGTCAGCCAATACACTAAAATCGCCTGTAAGATTATAAAATTGTGTTAATATTTTGGATGTTTTGATGTAGGAAAACTCAATAATAAATTATAATATTCTAAAATAATATGCTAATATAATAATATAATATTCTGATTGTTATATAATAAAATATTAAATCTCAGTACGTACTCCTTGGAAGTTCATAATAAATGGGAATATTATGAAGGGCATGCTTCGTATTGCCCATCTCATTCCTTTGGGTAGACCTTGAGCAGCAACCGAGTCAGTTCCAATCTCAATGGTTAATAAAAGTGTTGCTGATGTCAATACTGGCATTAAGTAGTATGGATCACACACTGTGAGATCTGTGAACCACAATGTACCACCTTCTTTCAGGGATGGGACTTTGTCCGACATGGACCTCAATCCGTAAAACATTGATATAAATATGGGAGCCTAGAAAGCGAAGATTAAAATGAATATTTCTATGCACGTTTTTGCATATTTACTGCAACTGTCTTGATAGTAGTTATATATCTACAGAGTAGATTCACGGGGACATATGTCTTTATCCTATTTTATTTGTCACAATTTATTTGTGACAAATAAAAACAATGATTTTTTATTGTTAAAAATTAAATTAATCTATTGAATATTTACTATTGAATCTATTGAAAAAAAACTCAAGTATAATTATAGGTTCATAAAAATGGTCAAAATTTAATTCTTAAAAAATTTGCAAAATATGTTGTTGAAATAATTAAATTAAAATGTATTGTGATTGCAATTAATATTCGTATTATTATTGATAATTAAGTAAGAAGAGTACAAAAATCCCTTGCAGAAATAAATGTCTGGAAACCTCTGACAAATCTCTGAAAAGCTCTGAAAAATGTCTAAAAAAGTCTGATAGTCCCAATTATGATAGATTTTCAGAGTTTTTCAGAAGTTATCAATGGCATTCGGTTGCAATTTAAATGTAAGACATTACCAGGCTTTTTCAGAGAATTTCAAACTTTTTCAGACACTTTCAGACATTATCAGAACGTATTATATTTGCTCCCGTTAGGAATTCATAGGACACTCCAATAAAGTATGAAAATGTCTGAAATATTATTTTGAAGCCAAGTTTATTTAAATCAGTCACATATATTGAAGCTATTACGGTATATACATTATAAAGAAAAAAAATACAATTTAAAGAACTCATTATTATTGATAACTAATAAACTTATGAATACTAACTTACCTGGACTATTGGCATCAATGCAGCCTTCAGAGGATTATACTTTTTTTCTTTTGTAAATCTCATTAGTTCATCTGCATATAGTGATGCTGTAAAATTAAATTGTGGTATATAAGTTAGCTATGTAACAAAAAAAAAAATAAAATAAAATAAAATAAAATAGAATAAAGTAGAAAAATAACTTCAATCACCTTGGTACATATCTCCCTCTTGTCGTGCTTCTGTCATCTTGTCTGTCAGGTATTGTACTTCTGGCATTTGTTTTTTCATCTCCACAGCAGTTCTCTGACATTTTATAAATACTGGGAACAGCAAGGTTCTCAAAGCCACAGTACCTAGTGAAAAGATGGTAAATTTCCAATTAATATTACATCGAATTTTTATTTCTCTATTTTTATTTCAATTAAAATTCGTTTTCCTCTTACACATTGCTATTGTTCCCCACCAAGGTATATCGTACGTAACATGTATCCATTCAAAGATATACTGCAATGCTCCTACTGGAGTATAATTGCACAATCCAAGGGAAGAGAATGTCGGTTCTCCATTTGCACTTAGTGCAGTGACTACTTCTTGAACAATTGGAATTGGAGGATCTGCAACATTTAAATTTGACATTTCAATAAATAATACAAAATAAAAACTTGAAAAACGATTATTTTGCTGTGTAATAATTACCCGGAATTGCCAAAACTTCACCAGCCTCACTGACCCAATGAGAGCTTTCGGAAGAAATTGTTTTGACATTTTCGGCACTCGCTGCTGCTATGTTATCTGCATTGACAGTACTTTGGAATCTTACAAAAAAGTTGCTTTGATTTTTTAGTACATAGGGTGTGGATAAATAGTTTCTCTCATCTTTGTGAAATATGCTAAAATTTCTGCTTAGTGTGACAACCTAAAATGTAAAGATACAGTGTACATTTAATTATTTATACATTTGTTTAATAAAAAGAAACATATATTTCC
Source organism: Ceratoteleas bidentatus (assembly GCA_022817645.1). Classification (NCBI taxonomy): domain Eukaryota; kingdom Metazoa; phylum Arthropoda; class Insecta; order Hymenoptera; family Scelionidae; genus Ceratoteleas; species Ceratoteleas bidentatus. The sequence goes on from JABFPB010000512.1 coordinate 21,755, forward strand.
AATAAATGTCTACATATTTCCAATAAATTTCTAATATATTTTCAATACATTTCTAATATATTTTCAATACATTTCTATAATATTTCCTATACATTGCCAATGTATGGCAATATATGGAAATTATTATGTTTTCAATGATTTCTATCTAGTGGCAATATACTGACAATATATTAGCAATATATTATAAATATATTGAAAGTATATAGTTGTTATTTTCTTTTACCAGGGTTATTACTGGTTTCCATCAATTATAAATAGTAAACAAGCAATATCAATTATCTTTTAAATTAAATTATTGAGAATTACATTTCAGGATAACGTCATTGTGCATAAATATAAGAAATATATTTTCTTTATGTAGAAATTGTATGTAAAATCATATTACTTTTTTTCTACAAACTATAATTTATAAATATAACCTAACACTTACTTGACTTGCAGGCCGCGACTGTGATAGTAATCTTCCTGACGTTTTAACTGATTGGCTTAACAATAACTTGGAATACATTTTATAACTTTTTATACTTTTCTGTCAGGTAACTTTTTATCATGCCTTGACGTTCATGCCAGAAAAAGGTTTTACTGGTATGAATACTTATATTGAATGGAAGTGTGTGGGGCTATATTCACTTCCTTCTAGTAAGCCATGATTTTTTATTGGTTCAGGATTACCCGGTTGATTTGAAGTTATAAACGAAATCATTTTATATAATGACATGAATTACAGACATCCTAAAATTGTTCAAGTAATTAATTTCCATGATTATATACATTTTTAATTCATTTTTAATTAAATTAAATAAAATCAGCAAAAATAGTAAGTTGACTTTCGTTTTCTGCAATTCTTGTGGCAATGCAGATTTCATTTTTACCGGTATTCATTGCCTCAAATTTAGAGGCCACCACCAAACACTATAGCCATTTTTTACCGAATCTACCTAATCTAAACATATCTTCTCAGTTTCTTTTGATTCACATAGTTCTCATAGATGGCCTTAAGTGTATTAATTAAAAATGTTCATTTTTAAGTATTGTCTTTTCATTTACAACTGAAATTTAAAATTTAAAGTTTACAACTGAAATAGTAAAACAATTAAACAATAGGAAAAAAACAGAGATTAAACAAATTAACTTTCGCATGACTAGCAATAACATTCGAAATCTGTTTGCAAGTTGAATTTCCCGCCGTGTCAATGTTAGCCGGTGCTGCCATCTGCTCCGACTGTCGCGCTGTGTTTCTCGTCGAGATCGCGTTCTGCGCCGCTCCATTCAGTGAATCTTCGTTGATCTTCATGAATATTGTAGTGTCGTTGAAAATAGTTATAATAAATAATGGCGCTTGTTAAACTGTGATGTCGTTGTATTTGCGTAGATAGTCGTATCGATTAAACGCGTTATTGACTGATTATGGCTGGTAAAACGTGGAGTTCGGATGATTGGCAATCTTGGGATAAACAAGGGAAGAATGATTTGTAAGTGGTTATGTTGTATACCTACACAAGGTGACGCCAAAAGTGCGCACGTTTTTATTCTAAAATAACGAACCTGCGTTTTCCATCCTGAACGCTGAACCAGCACACGACTGTTCTTAGCATTTTCCGATAGTTAATTTGTCAATTACACGATCTTTGCAGCCTCAAGTTTATGAAGCATAAATTCAAGGAGGGCAATACAAGAGGTACGTTTCGTCATGTTGTGTTTCTTGTTTTGCAGTCTTACGACTTGGACCACATATTTAGACTATTTCTGCACGAACGTTTAAGGCTTTCAGACATATTGCAACAGTTTGTTTACATTCATGCTGAAAAGTCACTCTTCAAATATTGTTATGCAAATATGTTGGTCAAGTATATTTATTACATGGTTTTGGTTCTTTTTATTTTTGACATTTTTTATATCAGAAACTTTGAAATAGTAAATGTTCCATAATGAAAAGTTTGACTGCAAAATTTGAAATGGTTTTGTTGGATTTTGGTATATTTCTAATTTCTGTTTGTTATTTAACTCGTAGAATGGCATCGCGGGCTGTACGAATTGATCTCCAGTGGAATCCATGGTTCAATGAAAAAAGAAAATGTTGTGTCGACCCTACATGACCTTCTGGTAAGCACCTTTTTTAAATTAACTGCAATTTGTAAAATAGTGACAGTTGTAGGATTTTATTGACTTTAATCATAGTCTTGTTTTTGTAAACAAATTGTAACAAACATTTGAAAGGCACAGTTTTAATGAAAAATATTGTGTTTTTTAAAATTTGTTTGTTTATATTTATGTTAAGGAAAAACAGAAGATAGTATTTTACTTATATAAATGTTATAAAACATATATTTTATTTCAGAAAATTAACCCATTAGTTTCTTCTACAATAGTCGATGTATTCACTCTTATTGACATAGAAACTCAAGGGGAGGAGAGAAATCTTTTTTATTACATTGTTAAACAATCAGAAAAGGTAAATGTTGTGTCATTTTAATTTCTGTTCTACTTTTCAATTAGGTAGTTTAATATACAAAGATCATCAATTTATGTTATCTTCCAGTTCCTTTCTTACCAAATTTTAAACGAGAGGTTGGAAGTTGAAACTCTGGAGGAAATCGGCACAGTGAAAACGCAAAACTTTCAAACAAAATTCATCAGAGTCAAAACGAAACTTTAGTAAGTCGACGTTTCATTGATTTCTGCAAATTATCATTTGTTACAATAATTATCTAGTCTTTAACTAACATTATTTTTATCTACAGTTATAAACAGCGCAAGTTTAATCTGTTTCGTGAAGAAAGTGAAGGTTACTCAAAACTCATTGTTGAGTTGAACCAGGACAGACCAGATACAGAAGTGCCAACCGTTTTAGAAATCATCAAATCATTGATTGGTACGACAATCGTTCAAATTACGATAAAAAAATTATTACTAAAACTGAATTTTATTGAAATCATGATCTTCGAATTGCAGGATACTTCAATTTGGATCCAAATCGGGTTCTGGATATTCTTCTTGAGACATTTGAGAATCGTCCTCAAGATGATACCCTGTTCATTCCTCTTATAAAATCATACATGAGCGATTGCAAAGTATTGTGTGAGGTATTAGGTTTTAAATATTGTTGTACAGCATCAGCAACGCCATTTTCTTTGCAAAGGCTCACCGCCTTGATGTTGCAACATGGTGTGATTTCTCTCTCGGACATCTTGCCTTGGCTCGCGCCTGACGACAAATCCATAATCAGTGATCATGAGTTGGCTATGAAACAGGCGAAAGAGTACGTCAAGAAAATGAGTGTCATTTCAACCAAAGACAAGGAAGAAGTACCAGAAGAAAAAGAGAATGTCCAGGTATAATGAAATAGAAAACTTGCAATTAAAAGAATCATATCAATTTACCATAGTTACAGATTTTCAGTTTATGTAATTGTATGCAAAAATGAACAATTTAAATGGGAACAGTTTGATTTTTTGGGGGGAATTTAATCCCAAAATAATGGGAAATTGTTCTCTTTTACTGAAATTTTTAATTTGATCATTGAGTTCAAAAGAAGTCTTATAAAAAAGTGAGAAAATCGAACTGTTCTTCTGAAACTGTAATTGATTTTCTCTTAATGTTTTAATATTCCTTTTATTATAATTAAAGTTGTTATAATCATATTGAATACATTTGCAGGAAAAATATTCATTTAACCAAAAGTTTGGTTTGTGTGAGGCGTTATTGGAAATAGGTGCCTGGGATGTTGCGCAGGAACTTTTCAACCATTATCCGGATCATTGTCTGACAGACCAACGCCCAATTGCTCTGGCTCTTTGTAAACTGATTCAGTCTCTCATCGAGCCAATTTATCGAAAGTAATCATACATTGCATTTCTATGAGATGTTATCTTGCTGAATCAAATAATTGTGCAAATATCTTTCGTGTTCTCTAATTTTTCCAGCATTATTTAAATTAATTAACATTCATTTCTCTTCCAGGAACTGTGTAATATCAGTGAAACTGCCGGGTCGTGAAATTCCGCCACCAAAAAGTAAATTGGCCCCGAAACTAATTACGCACATGGACCAGATTCATGATGAATTGCTGCCAATGCTGATTGTTTTGGGTCCGAATTTGCACCACGATCCTGTCCTCATGTACAAAATCATGCGCTTGTGTCAAGTCGGCCTGAAAAACTGTCCGCTCGATGCAAACAAACAGCCCATTGATAAGACCAGCAACGTTTTTTACGACATTTTGACCATCTTGGATGTGGCTTTGTTACCATCTTTATCATTTATGGATTGTAATTGTTGTGTTGCTGAGGAGGTAAATTCAGGAGTTTAAAAAAAAAAGAATTCAGGAGCAAAAAAAGAATTAAGATGTCATTGTGACACTCATTTATTAATCTACATTTCAGATGTGGAACATTCTCAAGTATTACTCTTATCAAAATCGTTATTGTCTCTATGCGAGATGGAAGAATGAAACACCTCAGCAACACGCTGCTCTACTAAAAAAACGAGCAGATTCTTTGAAGAAGATCAAATCAATCATGAAGCGAGTCAGCAAGGAAACCATAAAACCTGTAGGACGGTCAATAGGGAAACTCACCCACTCATCGCCAGGAGTTCTTTTTGATTATGTTCTTGTACAAATTCAGTTGTATGATAATTTGATAGGTAGGTATTTTCCATTGAAATGATAATTTAATTTGTTTTAAATGGAATGGAGTAAACATTTCTTAAGTGTAATAGCGAAATAATAACTTTGTTAATTGGTTCCTGGAGACTTTGAAAACATTTTTAATATCCTTATAAAACTTCGAGTCAAATAGATTTTATTTGTACTTTGTGACACTTTTTTTACATTTAAATAATCAGTTTTGCTATTTTCTTATCACAATTTAATTGAAACAAATTTAATTGCTTACAACAAATATTTACTAAATGTTTCATTAAATGGTTTATTTCAACATGATTCGACTTTGAGAATTGTTATTGAAAAATAAATTATTTCAATGTATGACTTGAAAATGTATAAGAAAGTTGACATTAAACTGTTAAACCTGAGGAATTGTATTATATAATGAAATAACATGATTTAATTTAATATTGCAGGTCCAGTTGTGGATTCCTTGAAGTACCTAACAAACATATCCTATGACATATTAGGATTCTGTTTAGTAGAGGCTCTCAGTCGTAGCGAAGGCACCGACCGAGAGCGATTCAAGCACGATGGCACAAGTATATCACTCTGGCTGCAGTCGCTGGCGTCCTTCTGCGGAGCTATATTCAAAAAATATAACATCGAATTAGCCGGTCTACTGCAGTACGTCGCAAATCAGTTGAAAGCACAAAAGAGGTTTGTTTGATTTCGGTAATTTGCATGACAACAGGGTTATATATAGTTTAAACATAAGGTCTATCAAAATGTTATCTTTTACCATGGAAAAAATATTTGGTTTAATTTAGGGTGGTTCGCCTGAATCATAAAAGGAACTGAATATTTTATGAACTTTCCATTTGAAAAATGGAAAAAATACCACAAGTAACGAGATAATCTAAGTTTAAATAATCAGGGTGACGATTCGAAACTTTAAAGGGATTTATCTGACTTTTTATTTTAAATGTTATGAAACAAATGTTTGAATTAAAAAAAAAGTAGAAGACAATTTCAGTGAAAACAAAAGCCCTAAATACCAAAATTCATCACCAATATTCAATATATCCTAAACGAATTAATTTGACAGCTTCACACGACCTTATATTCACATTTAAGGTCCTGAAATCTGAAATTTCAATGTCTTGACGTTACGTTTAAAAACCACTCAACTACAGTCAATTCTCTGGTGTGTTTTTTGTATTTGTCACTTAATCTGTGACGTTGGAACTAACACATGCATCTAACTATGTGTACATATGTACAAATTCAGACTGCCCTCGTACAAGCAAAATATAAACCAAAGCCACACCAATTTGACAAAAAAAGTGTACAGGAGGCAATGAAAAAGCACAAAAAGAACAAAAAAGTTGAAAAGATAAAAGGTATTATGTGGTGAAGCGTGTTGTTCAAGTACTTGCTATAAAAATCTGTTGTGTTTTGCTAGAGCACGGGAGCCTGGTGTGTTTTGTTCGTCGCCAATTATATTAGCATATGACTCGGGGGTGTAATGCCGATACACGGAGACGTGCGCTTGTTTTTCCTCACGTTCGTTAAGCCGGGATAAGTGAACAAGACTCGCAACTACCAAGGACTTGCCTTTTCGGTTTGAAAGAGTCGCCGCTCTTGCGATGCATTCTGTCCGATACCTCTGTCTCAGTCTCAACCATGTCAAGAGCCGTTTTTTTTGTCGTGATGTCGCGTCCATTTTGTTCATTCCCAAACCACTCTGATACTGAATGAGTAGCAGATAAACCAAACCAACAATCCAAACCAACAAACCAGATATCAATGAAGAACGAGAACGGTGGAACAATATTCGAATAAACGACGACAGCAAATGAAATTCGAGGATCTTACGGTGCGATGCGCTGTTAAGTAAAAGAATGACGACAACGAAGTACGCAAAGACGAAATGATGAAATTTCGTACAGACTATGGCATTAGAAGACTCTTTCAAGCAGCCAGTCTGGGATTAGGATGACGAAGGTAAATGTTGTTTAACTATGTTAAGAGGAAAATTAAATATATGCCTGATATATTCCCAATATATTCCTCATATATTCCTCATATATTCCTGATATATTTCTGATAATTTCCAATGTATTCTCAATATATTCCCGATATATTCCCAATACATTGCAAAAAATATCCTTGTAATACGAGGAAAAAATATCCAAATATATAATAAAATCAACTTTATTTAGTAACCTGGATTACTTTTTTCCAGGACAAAGATAAAATAATAAACCAAATAACAATGACACAAAAAGAACAAAAGAAAAAAAATAGAAGCAGAAGATGAAACGAAGAGAGAAGTAGAAAAGAGGAAAAAACTAGACTTGATGGCGCTGCGGGGAATCGCTCGGTTCCTGGACCAAAGTGCAGAAACAAGTGCCAGACGAAGTAGAAGACAGAGGCATGCGGAGAAGAAAGAAGACACAGAAGGGGACGTTCAGCGACGACTTCGAATCAGCGCAAGAACGAAAGCACACGTCTCAAAAAATGCTTGTGGCCAAGTTGGTGCACGACCCGAATAACGCGGCGCGAGTGAATCCTCCAACCACCGGAATTTTTTTTTTCGTTCTCCCACACCCCTTTTCCGCGGAAAGTCGTTACGTGGTGTTGGTGCTGCGGAGTTTACTCGAATACCGTCGCGATGTAATTAGTCCCGGGCGATCTGTTTGGTTGATTAGTGATCAAACGTAATGCTTGGAAACTTTGTAATTGATAAGGGATGAGGAAATATGTTTAGTTATGGGCGAGGAGGAAAAGAAAGTCGTTGAGAAATTGCATAGCGGACTAGCGAGAAGACAGCTGTAAATCCCACTCACGCAATTGTAAATCGTTTTCATTTTTAGCCTGGATTTGTTGATATTGAAAGAAATAGTACAAAAAATGGCGGGCATCGAAGCCGCCGAAGAAATGACTTCGGATCAGTTGGATGCAATGGCTGGCGGGGATCTGCTGAAAAACGAGGTTTGTGGAATTGAGATTGATTAGTTTGGTCAGAAATGGGCGTCGTCGATTACTCAATTACTTTGAATAATTTTCAAAAACAATGTTATTTGCTTAAAAATATGAATTATAAAAATATTTCTGTTTAAGTTTTTTGGTAAAACTGTATCAGTATTTATTTTGCAGTGATTTTTATTTAGGAATTAAAAATAATTATTGTATATTAATCACAGAAGAAAAGTCATCAATAATAACGGTTTGTAGATTAACTTTAATGTTACACTTTTTTCAAAGTAATGAAGTAATTGGTAATACCCATTTCTCATTTCGTCCAATTTCGGTTAGGATTACTGACGGTATTGGATTCGCGATTTCAGGCAGGGTACTTCAGTCAGGTGCGGAACACGAAAAAGTCGTCGCAGCGGCTGAAAGAGGCATTGGCAGAGAACGACCTGGCAGTGGCGCTTTGTCTTCTGATGGCCCAGCAGAAACATTGCGTCGTTTACAGGGAAACAGATAAGTCCCATTTGAAACTTGTCGGTAAGACTTCCTTTTCTTCAAAGTTAACCAATTTACTTTGATGGCAATTTTCTTATAATATCTGGGTTACCATTGGTTTTCAGGAAAACTGTACGATCAGTGTCAAGACACGTTGGTCCAGTTTGGAACTTTTTTGGGTTCCACCATGACTGTCGACGAATATGTAGAACGACTACCCTCAATACATTCCATGCTGCAAGTTAACCACATTCATGCCGACGTCGCATTTTTCCTTGCGAGGCCAATGTTTGCACATGCGATAAACGTAAGGAAAACAGCTAATTTTGTATTGCTTTCAGTTGTAAAGCCATTGAATTGTACCGACTCAATGAACTGACAATTCATTTGGTTTGATTTTAGCAAAAGTACGACGCTCTTCGTAAAATGGATCCTAATTATAAGAAGATGTCAAGTGCCATGAAACAAGCTAAGTACGCGGAAGCGGCTCAGTTTATCATGGCACCTGTAGCTCAGTCTGTCAGGCCCTTGCATCCTCTTAAAGTCTGGGAAGATATTTCGCCGCAACTTCTCGTGACTTTCTGGTCACTGTCTATGTATGACCTTCACGTTCCAGTGGAGAGTTACCAACGGGAAATTACCAAATTGAAACAACTCGCAGCTCAAGCTCCGGATGCGAAAGACATGGTACAATATATCGCAGTGACTCTATTTATCAATCTGAAAATTCTTGATACACAATTAACTACATTTAGGGGTATTTTTATATATCTAGTTCTAATCATTTTTAACATGTGCGTTTTTTAATCACTAGACTGCCAGTAAAGGTAAAAAAGAACAAGAAAGATACACAACCATGATTGAGAAATTACAAGACGAAAGAAAAAAGCAAGAGGAGCACGTGGAAAAAGTGTATGCTTATCTCAGGTAATTATACAATTTTTAATTACCATTTACTTAGAAATAATTCGGTAATATATTTGAAGTATATTGAGTTAAATTATCTCTTATAGGCAAGAGAAGGATTCGTGGTTTTTGTCACGCAGTCCAAAGTTAGCGAAGAACGAGACTATCACCCAGTTCTTGCAGCTGTGTCTATTTCCGAGGTGTACGTTTACAATGGTGGATGCAATGTACTGTGCAAAGTTCGTTCACACCATACACTCTCTGAAGACTGCTAACTTTTCCACGCTCCTATGCTACGATCGAGTAAGTCCTAGAAATATAACTTGCTGACATGAAAAACAGAAACAAAATGATATTTCTCACCATTACCTTCCCCTTTTCAGCTTTTCTGCGACATTACTTACTCCGTAACGTCGTGCACGGAAAATGAAGCCAATCGGTATGGCCGATTTTTGTGCGCGATGCTGGAAACCGTAATGAGGTGGCATTCGGAAAAAGCAATCTTTAATAAGGTAACAGTCACTGAAATGTTCTCTCAAAATTTCGACTTTGGCTTTATTTGAACTGTAGTAAAATATGGAATTACTGTTATTTAGGAATGCAACAATTACCCCGGATTCGTGACGAAGTTCCGCGTGAGCAACCAGTTCTCCGAGGCGAACGATATGGTGGGATTCGAGAATTATCGGCACGTGTGTCACAAGTGGCATTACAAGATTACGAAAGCGATAGTCGTTTGTTTGGACTCCAAGGACTACGTGCAGATAAGGAACTCGCTGATTATACTGATCAAAATTTTGCCGCACTACCCCGTCATATCGAAATTGACGCAGATCATCGAGCGAAAGATTGACAAGGTGCGAGATGAGGAGAGGGGGTACCGGCAGGATTTGCATGTCTTGGCGACCTCGTACAGCGGTCAACTGAAGGCGAAAAGTTCGTCCATGATCAACGAGGCAGACTTCCACCAAGTTAGCGAAAAGGTGCTGAATAATGTTGCAAACTACTACCCAGAAAAGGAAAAATAATGGATACCGATACCTAAAACTGTGTATCGGAATTTATCGTCAATTCATTCCAATATGGAGATTGTTTTTGTTACTTTAGCTATTTTATTATTAAATTTCACTTATAATTAATTATTTAAAAAATCATAAGTTACAATACTGCTGGCTGATTTCCACTTTCTGGGTATTGAAAGTAAATGTTAGGAATTTAATCATTTTTAAAACATTGATTGAAATTATACCACAGGTCAGCAAAAATCAGGAATCCACCAGCAACGAGTCTTCGGATAAAGTGAGCAACGGAGTCACGAATAAAGATGTCACGAATGGTGAAACCAAAGCCGAGAAAGAAACAAAGGAACCTCGTGAAAAACGAGGCGTTTCTAGCCAGGCTCACCAGTAAGTCGATGGTGTTTTAACTTTTAGTTGGAGTACATTTTGTTGAATTTGTTTTTACTGATTTCGTGTGTTTTCATGTTGAACAGTGATATTGCGGAGAAAAAGAAAAAGGAGGAACCGAAGGAGGTCGCAGAAATAAAAGACAAGTATATAAAAAAAGAGGAGATCAAAGAGGATGAAATAAATGAAAAGAAGGAACGAAAGTATCTGAAGGTGGGATATCGTTGGATTTCAAGTGTTTCATTAAGTTGCATTTTTTAATGAGATTAAAGAGAAAACAGTTTTTTTGTTATATCGTATCTTTTTATATGTATTTTAGGAGGAGCACTACTACAGTGGTACTGTCGATAATTTGGACAGAGACCTCTCAAGTGTGTCAAATAGCAGTGGAAGTTCGGGTCCACTGCAAGAAAATCCTGAAAGAGGTACTTTATGATTTCATATTCAACTTATCACGATCATTAATTTAAGTGTATGATTTACTAATCACTCCTTTATAAATGATTATTTCAGATATGAAACGTCGAAAAGTCGATGGCACTACAAAGGTTCGTTGAATAATATTTTTCATATTAAAAAAATTGATCATTTACTTAATTACTTACTAATTAATTACTAATTATTTATTGATAGGAGTCCAGACGGGCAGAAACTACAGAAAAGAAGGAGCGATCTAGTAAAACAAAACTGCGAGAAGAACAAAAGGAATTGAGGAGAGAGCGAAAATTGGGCAGGAAAAGGGTATATTACAAATTAATTAAATGCAATTAATCAAGTATTCTTTCAAAGTATGGAAAATAAACTGGAGAAGCAAAGTTTAATTCAATAAAAATGCAACAATTGTGAAGAAATTGTTAATGAATCTGAACTACATCATTAGTCATTCAACTTTAAAATTATAGAGATAATAATATTTTATGATTTTTTAAGGACCGGACTGATGATGCACAAATGTTAGGACAGGAACAAAAGCGTCGGAAAGACGACGAAAGAGGTAAATATATTACGCCCAATAAGAAGACATTTGCTTAATATGAATAATCAATTTAATACCTTAAGATATTAATACATTAATGCCTTTTGTCTTTTAGCTAAAGGAGCACATCAAAATGGAGACATGCCCGAGCACAGAGAAAAACACCATTACTGCAAGGTTTGTATTTTTAATCAGATAAAGCCAGTAGTTAATCATAATCACGTGATTTAAAAGACTTGCGCATCAAGCCGATTGAACGGAAATATTACAGAACGGAACATGAAAGAGTCATGTTTTTTGTCAAAAACCGTAACATTGTTCTTATTTTTATAACAAAACAGCTTTCCGTGTCCCATTTTGCAGGTCTAAAATCATTAAAGCGACGGTGTCTTAACTTCTGCCTTGTTTCTTCTATAGAAGCAAACATCTACGTTCCAGGGCTGCGGAAATATTCGATAAAGAATGTTCGGGTTCATTTAATTTCTTGTCAAAAATGTGGACGAATTTTTTTATTCGGACCGCATTCGAAATCTGAAATAGAAATACCACTTCTTACTGCATCGCTATTTTCTACTAGCCTGAAACTGTCCCTCAGTCAGAAACAACAGGTTTCACTTCTTTTCTAAGTTTTGTCTTCATTGGAATTTGCATTACGCACAGTATTTTCACTATTTCCGAACTTACAGAAAAAGACACCACGTGTTACCGAATACGATGACATGGGTCTTTTGACATCACGTGAATTTGTGATACTTATTAACGCGTCTTTGTTTCCAGGAAAAGTCACCGTATACGAAGGAGAGGACCCACGAGCGAGAAGGCCGGGAGACTCGAGATAAACAATATCCTTTTCATACTAAAAATTCCAATGGACATAGATTCTAGCTTCATAGTATTTTACATGAAGTTTAAAAGTTTAAATCAGTTTATTTATATACATGACATAGATACTAAGATATTCTAATAAAGAATGATGAAGAAAAAAGTAATTTGTACTAGTTTTGTACAAAAGTGACAACTTTACTTCTTACTTCATCTTTTTTCTTACTTTTTTTTAACCAAACTTTAAACAAATATTTGAAATTTTTGTCACAAGAAGTTCAGTATAGTTTGGGATCTGACATGCTTTGATACGCCATCTGGATATAAACTATTTTCACCATATTTTGCATCATATTTTCCATTTGTTGATATTACAATTAAAACAAGTTTCATTAAATTAACAGGATCTAAGAACATTACATATCAAATTTGAACAAACATTTTTTTAAATGTATTCCCCTTTGATAAGCCCCATCTTCATGTCAGATCCAATATACAATTTTTTTTTCTCTTTTAATCCGATTTTCAAGATTTGTCCTTAACTCTATCATACTAGACGGAGTTCAGACCCGAAACGACGGTGATCCAGTACTACGGGCCAATTATGATTCACATTTTATATACCACGAATTCAATGTTGTATGTAGTTAAACTAGAATAAGCAATATGAAATAAAGATAAATGGTAACAAATCTGTATACTGCATTTACATCCACAAATTTATACAATTCCAATACGATTTACGAAAACAATAACCGAAAAAAGCGATCGAGAAAGAAAGCTACGTAACATTTACCTTTACTTTGAACGAACTTTACTGCAGCGTTTAATTGTTGCGATCCACAAATTGCCATCTTGCGTACGATCGTTTCTTCGAACATTGTACACGCGAGCAAACAATTATCCCGCTTTCTGATCCGAACGCTTTTCCGGCGCGTTCCGGCCAATTGAGTTCGCGCGACATTGTGGGAACAGCCGCATCTGTCGTTAATTACGCATCTCGGCGACCGCCTGCGAATCATTAACCCGTTATTATCGCGGAATACATTATGATCATCGATTCCACGTCGTCCACGCGTCTACGGTGCGCCTCCTCTTCCTCTGCCGAGTCGGCGTTTACGAAAATCTACAATCACGTCACGTTTTCTGAGAAAGCTGATTTAGAAAAAATAAAACTCAACAGTTTAGCAAAGTGAGCATATTTGACACTGTCCGACGACGAGAAATCTACTTAAACTCCGTTGCTAGAATTGTAGTAACATTGGTGAAGGTGTACGGAGAAAAAAAGGCTGGTGAAAATGATTTGAGAGATTGGTAAAACGTGGAAATGTGTGGCAGTATCTGAAGCTGAGTGATACATTTAGGAATCATTGAAATAATCGTAGTTCAATTTATTCAAATTGTAGGGGACTTATTTTTGGCAGGGGAAATATTTATTGAATTGAAAAAAAATATTCTTGGAATTCTGAAATTGAAGAGGTGCAGTCAAGATATTTAACTTTCGTTTTTGTGTACCGTTTTGTGGTTAAAGATCTGGTGGAAGGGTTTTTAAAAAGAGTCGTCTAATGTTTATTTGAAGATCATTAAAATTTCTACTGATGAATAAATGCTTATTATTATTGCAAAAGGTTACAATTTCTATTGGAAATGTCAGTCGTTTTTGTAAGCAACTCATCTTGATATCGCCTTAAACTTCAAGTGACTTCACCAAACTATTTTTCTTCGTATACTTGCACTATTACCATCCATTAATACCCTCTGCCAAGTATCCACCGATCCCACTTTGTTAAAATGTCGACGGAATTTCGCCAAAACGTTTTCATCCCATCAAAACTCCAACCCAATTTTACTCTCCTCTTTTCCGTCCTTCGCTTTTCGCTTTACAACTTCGTTATACATCAGACCGAAATTTTAGTCCTTCGTCCACCCCTTGATCTTGTACTTTTTATATTTTTCTATGAAACCGGACGTTATATATATACCCATGGAAAACAGCTACTCTAGAAGGAATACTTTCGTCGTTTCCATTGATCCGGATCCGTTATGCTGGATACCTGTAAAACCATCACTGCTGCTTAATGACCTTCATCCCACTGGACGCGAAACGCGCGTTCGGCATCGTAAAGTTCTGCGGCCGGATGACCTGCACTTGGCCCCAGCAGCATGTTAGTCGTCGGGACTTTATCGTCGCCGAGTCCAAGTGGTGGCTTTCACTGGCCAACGTGCTGGGGCTGCTGGTACCATTGACCCTCGGAGTCTACAAGTTCAGGAATGAGCTCACCGTGGCCATGCAAGCTCTGTCGGAGTTCAACGCGGCTTTCGAGGTCCTGTGCAACTTGATCCTCTGCAAGATCCACGCATCCCGGCTGCAGGTAACCGGGTGCCGAAATTCGAATGGATTCTGGGTTTCCTGACCTGGTGATCGGAAGAGGTCAAAAAGTTCGGAATTAATTGAGAAAGGTGTTCTGGAGACATTCGAATGTGGTTTCTGTACGGAATCACTCATTTCATATCTATAGAAACTTATCTAATTGATAATTAGTATTATTTCATATTTATTTTTGTAATAGTGCTAAAAGCAATCTTTTTTTTCATTTTGTATTATATTTATTACCATTGTTAATATCGTTGTCCATTTGGCATTTCTTCTTCCTATCTGTCGACACTACGAAGGCATTCCCAGCAAACGAAAAATGATAGATTCCAAAACCGAAAAGTTACCCTCGATATTAAAGCCTTTTGCGAATCACTGAGGTTTTGCATCAGAAAAATCACAGAAGTACGTGAAAAATCATTCGGTGATTATCTTTTATAGATAATCTCTATGATTATCTATGAAATGGACGCTGGAAATCTAACATTTAGAAAATTCTGTGAAATACTGAAAAATCAAAATATGAGTTTGGGCATTTTGATATTCTATGTCATT
>JABFPB010000513.1:0-36837 GCA_022817645.1 Ceratoteleas bidentatus
ATTTTAATAAATTTATAAATTGTAGTAATATAAGTAATGTAAATAATTTGGTAAATTTAGTAACTTGAGTACGTTGAGTAATTTAAGTAGTTTCAGTAATTTTAGTAATTTTAGTTTTAATAGTTTTAATAATTGTAGTAATTTTAGTATTTTTAGTAAATTTAGTACATTCAGTAATTTTAGAAATTTATAGAAATATCCATACATTTACTCATAAAATATGGTAATTTACCTCCTAACTTTAGTGAACGGCTGGTCTATCATAAGAAGGTATACCATTTTGAATTTAAAAAATATGTTGCCTTTTTGAAACGAGAACCCCAAATTATGCTAAAACCCACCCATAAAGACTTGTTCTCAATCTTCCCAAAATATTCTTTCCATAAAACGAGTCGCTTCAAATTTAAGGGTGCACTGTAAAATGATATCCTATTTCCGTCGGAACGTTTTCGGAAAATCGACGGCGTCGGTAAAAGAAAGTTACTTGTTAAAATAAAATTTCAAACGTTTCGCATGAGGGACTGTTTTACAACACGCGTTTAATTGTGATGTAATTCCAGCTTTAATTTGCGTCGGAAATTTCGTGTAATCGTCGCGAATAACTCTTTCATGGGGAAGTGAAAAAGGCGTTTAATATAATAAGAATAATTAAGCGTCGAAAAAGCGCGGCACCGCCGCCTGAAAGAGAGTTCTTATTGCACTAATATTAGTATTCCGCTGAAAGACAAGCGAGTGTTTGAAAGACGGGAAAACAAAAAGAATGTCTGAAGAAGTGAGCATTCCCGCTGAAAAATTCGGCAAGTCTTTACGGCACAATGAGTCACGAACGAGCGTCTCTCGCGGATAATTTCGAACCGCCAACTTGAGAATATCCAGACTGCGTGACTGGCGCGGCGCAGCTTCTTTTTGTCAACGTATCATCGAGCATAAAATGGCCGATTAAGGGTGTTCGCGGTACACTCGACATTTGTGCACACGTGCGTGAATATTTGCACGTCGCGCGGCGCGATTGCATTTTATTTATCAGACAAAAAGACGCTCGACGGCAAATCGACCTCTTTCCAGGCAAAATCGCAAATACAATTTGTTTATTATATTCTCGGTTTTTAATTATTCGCGGCGATAAAATTGTTAACAAACAATGTTCTACAAACGCATTTCGTATTCGGAAAGCAATTTCTAACAGAAAAAAGAATTTCTACTAATAAAGTAGAAAATATAATGATATTCGGATCGCGATGATAAAGTAGTAAAGATTTTGAACGTTTTTAATAAATGGGAGCGAAGTTAAAAGGGATGTTCCCTAGAAAAAGGGAAATATATTCCGAATATATTCCCAATATATTCCCGATATATTCCCAATACATTCCCAATAATTAGACATATATTCAAAAATATATTCCAAATATATTCAAAAAATTAGGCATATAATGGGAATATATTTGGAATATATTGGAAATATATCGAAAAAATATTTTTTAATAAAAAATATATTGGAAATATATATTTCTTAGTGTGGGTTCTCTTGAAATGGGTTAAAACCGATTTCTTTAAATCGAAATGATTGCGTGACAAAAAAGTTGTTTCGTCAAAATGATTGCTCGTGTGTCAGAAGGATGTGTTTCAGATGGTTCTTATGACGATAAATTGTCGTGTTTCAAAATCCTTCAGCAAGTCTGGCATAATCAAATTATCCGAGCGTCACGGTTCTGACAAAGCAAAATAAGACAAAGTGTTACAGTTCGAATGTATCGGAAGGTCTTTCTTCCCGGTACCGAAGCTTTCTTCGAAATCATTATTATGTTGAGCTGTATGTGACGTTCTCGTTTGAGTTTCGCGTTACGGTTTACAGGGGCAAACGCCAGGGCGCCTCCAGTCACAACGCGAGATCAAATTCCAAAAATATTGGCGCCAACCCTTGTAGAAATACAAATTCAGAAAATCTCTTAAGATTTGTGAAATACGAAGAAGTGATTGAGTTTTTAGAGTTTCCAATTTAATCATACAGATAGTTCGGATTAAAAGGAAATGAAAACCTTGATTTTTTAAGAAATTTGATATATAAGAGAAAAATATCATTTTTGTCTTTGACAAATGTTTAAAAAATGAGAAAATAGTAAATTACACATTTTTGTATTTTGTTTGAAAATTGCAATTTTGTTAAAAAAGATTACAGCTTAAAAAATTATTTAAAATTGTTTTATATAACTTTTTTAATAGAAACTTCTTTTCCGAAATTTTATCTACAATGAACGTTTCGATATTACGAAACGTTAAAAAAACAAAATTATTTCAAAAGCGTGGAAATTGTTCACAAAATGTTTTGTGCAACAAAATCAGTTCTGCGACTGAACACTCGCAAACCTCTCCATTTTTCATTTTACGAACTTCAAACCCAAGCGAGAGTACGAGCTTTTGCTTTTAAAAACATCCGGGATTTACTGGCTGAACACGACTTTATCGAAAACAACGCCATCTATGTTTCTGATCGGTCCTTTGATGTTTTTGGATCACCGAAAATAAAGGTCTGCGCCCAGAAAAACGAGAATGCTTTTTTCAAACGATAACAGTAATCGTCTAAGTCACTTTGCGAATCTGTAACTCTGCAGAGGGAAGTGCTTTTTGCATCAGCGAAAATCTTCGAGAATTCGTTAAAAACAATATTGAATCTGAGCAGACGTAACGCTGAAGGACGTCCTGAGGCTGAAAATGTCAATAGTGCAAATATTGTTACTTCGCCGCCTCTTTTAAAATGGACCCGAAAGCTCAATGACCATCTCTACCTAGAGGGACCTTTCTTCGATTCACGACCCAAAACCACATATTGACGAATTTATGCTAAATAATGCGCTAATGTGATTCAAATTAATTCAGTGTCGAAATCAGTTTCTTTTGACACTATGAGACAGGTAGCCGAAGTATTCCATGTTTTACAACTATTTACCGAAACTGAAATTCCAGAACGAAAATGTATAACTCAATTATCAGGTTTTTCGAAATCGAAATATTTTTCGTTAAAAAACCATTTAAAAATATAAATTTACATTTTGATTAGGTTTATGGGACTTTGGTTATTGTCTATATGTCCCATTAATTTTACTTTTAATCCAAATTGCTATTGTGACTAAATCCATTGTGCAACACTAATTTGCGATGGATCACAATAGCCCCATTGTGCGCCACACACTTATTGATTTTGCATTATTACCTTTTGCCAATGTTAATTTTTGGCAACGGTCGATCGTTGCCTGGCATTGCAGGACCTAAGGAAACTTGCACAAAAGATTATCTCGGATAATCAAACATGTACAATAGTTTCGAAGCTTCGAAAATGTCATTGAATTAAAAAAGTATTCCGCCGGAAATTGCACGAAAATACTTTTCATTCGCCGAATGTTCTGCAGAATTACGTTTCTGCTGGGCAAGTTTTATGCATCAACAATTCCAAGTTTTTGTTAAAAAATTTAACTTTTTACTAATTTAATATTTTGGGCGATAGAGCCATCGGACGTTAAGTGCAGCAAATTATTACCAACATTGCAGATTAAAGTAATGTAAAAAGAGAAAAAATCGAATGTAATGCACTGGAGGCACAGGAAGCAAATTATGTAACTAAATCGTTTTAAATGCGGAGCCGAGGTAGGTAACGGTAATAATAACCGTAGCCCTTTATTTTGGTAAATTATACGTAAATGTGATTGTGAAACGTATAATGTCTTAATTATTTTTATTTCTTCCCAATTCTCCCGTAAGAAGCGTTGTTCGGGCGAAGATAACTGTACTTAGATTATCCAGGTAAATTGCCGATCGAGGTATTTAGGAGCTGTTTGAATTTATTCGTTATGGCGACGAGAACGAAAAAGGGAATAATACAAAGTTAATTTATTTCATGGATTATTTCCATCGGAAATTCGTTCATACAAATGTGTGTCGAACGAAGATAAATGTAGGACTACGAAATAAATACGTCTGGAATGGCAGCATAAAACTGCTTCCATATAAAATTATGTCAGTCGTACAACTGATCAGGAAATGAGTTTTTTGGAAATATTTGTGAAAGTTCGAACAAATGTGATATTAGTTTATTGTCTGCTTATTTATTTAATTAACGTGAAGTTTATGCAGATATTTAATACTGTTTGGAAATTATGAATCTAGAAGTGCTGAGCAAAGGAGAAAAAATTTATGATTAAATATTTGAACATAAAAGGTAAACGGATTGGTATTGGTTTAAAGAATGAAACTTTGGTAAAAAATCCTGCGCGTTTGAAAAAACAAATCTAATTTCATTTGTTTAGATAAACTGTAGAATAAAACTAATATTGCAGCAATTTTTAATTATAACTTTAATGCTCTTTAATTTTCTTTTAAAGTTCATTTAAAAAATTGAAACGAAGAAACTTTGCGAATAAAATGTTTGATAATGATTTACAACTTAAAAACAAAGAAAATTGGTTGATTCTTAAGTTCCACTTTTGCATATTTCGGATTTTTTAAATTCACAACATTTCACAAATGACATATCTGTTGTATTTTTAAATAAGAGCGAATAACGGTATTTAAAAACAGTTCGACTATTTGAATCTGTGCCTGTTCAAACTGAGTTTACATTTGACCTTTTCGAAAATAGAGTAATCATATTTATTAATAGTTTTGATTTGACGGATAAGATAACATTTAAATAACTTTGAAAATATTACTTTTTGGACAATACGAACTCAGTAGTAACCTTGTTTCGTACGTTTAAACTAAAATTTTCTTAGAATACCAAATTTGTATTTTACAAGAAAAAAACCTCTTTAGCGCAATTATCACCCATTACTTTTTTACTTTTCTTAGCCATTATGGAGAAAACCGACTCACTGATCAAACCTCTCGATGGTCAAGCGAGTTAAGTGTTTGCCTCGTAAAAATTATTTAAACCATCTGCGAATTGATCGAATTCGCAGACGGTTTTCGGTAGATATTAACCTTTGTTTTACGATCATTGTTAGTTACGATGAAAATTACGCCGACTTTAAATAGACCATCAAAATGTGTATTTATAAAAGGGGAGCTTTAAATAAAATATTTGCAAATTAAACAAATAATCCGATTTATTAATTGAATAATTATAATAATTTATAAAATACTTATTTTTATTTCAAATAATAATATTTAAGTAAAATGTGAGGAATTAAATTTATAATGGAAATTATAACTAATATTTGACTTTTTACCAAAGTAATTCCACAATACTGAAATGAACAATTCTTATAACTTGTTGAAGAAGTTTTAGGCAACTTCAAATTAAATTAAATAAAATTCAAATAATTAAGCAAAATTCAAATTAAATTAAAGTAAATTCAAACAAAAACATTTTATTTGATTTCTGAATTTGACGACTGGAATTCCAATAGAAATAAGTAGCTGACAAATAAAAAAAAATATACAAGCGACACTGATGATGTTAAGCTTGAATTTTCCGCACTTTTTGCGCACATGATGTAGTTCGTGTTTACGACGTGGTGGCAGCACTACGCGTTTTTGTGAGCATGATAGAAAAGTAATCTTCACACGGTTTTTGCTTTTTCTTGTGTCTGCCCTCCGGAGCTGTAGAGCGACATTATTCTAAGTTGTTAACGCGGTGCATACAATCAAAATACTATTTTCTGTTGTTGGATTTAAGCAATCATCCTATCGTCAATGTTATTTAAAATAGTTTGCATAATGAAATTGAATACAATATTCAAACGTTGTTTTATTTGATCTGTGTAAATTGAACGAGTGTCAGAGTTTATTTGCAGCGACAGTGAATTCATCAAATATAAATGATTCTACATAAAATAATAAAACCGTACGGAAACGATTTTCGACGTGAAGATTATATAAATACAATCACTCACTTGATAACATTTGGTAATAAAATTTACGAGAATGAAAATTTGATTGAAAAAATGTGATTTTATGAATAAGTAATGATGTACTTTTTCAATGTAAACATTCGGTTGAATGTTTAATGTTTTTAATATTGAATTTTATAGTGAAGTATTTTTGATGACAATAAAAAAATTAATTTTATAGTTAAGGTTTAAATACGGTACATCTGTTAATATGTTCTGCATATGACGACGAAAAACTTGAACTTTTTGAACATCACAATAGATAGTAAAAAGTTTCGAACCATTTCAGGTATCTATTCCATACGAAGATATACCTAAACGTGGATCGGTTTGCTGCAGTTATAAATCACCAAAAACGGGTACCTGAATCTCATAAAGTACCTAACAACCCATCACGACACTTAAAGTTTCCGTTTTGACCAGTAGAATTTAAATTTCTTAATTATCTAATTACCATAAAGTCACAACATTATGATCGTTAAATAATTACTGGAAATCATTTAGGATTTGATTTTAAGAAAAATATCGAGATTTTCTGAAGTTGAAAGTACTTTGCTTAAAAATAAATTATGTACTTTGACAATAAACAACATTAATTTATCAATTCATTGAATAAATAAATTGTTTTTTGTATTATTAAAACGTATTTTGATGTTAAGCAAGTTACGCAGTGTTAATTTTAGCTTCGAAATTGTTTTATTTGACGAATTCTATTGAAACCGGCTAGAACTGATTCTGCAAGCCATCTGCTAAATCGATTGATTTTCATCTAGAATTAACAACAGATCAATGTTGATTTAACAAAAAACTGGAGTTGTTTACAGTACACTTTCGCTCGTTCGACGAACTTCCGTTCCTTCTCATTTATACAAATTTTGCTATGAGTCAGTCAACTATTCTCTCCACGTATTTGCTCTCCCAACACTTCACCCAGAAAAACAATTATTATATACAAACACATTTAAATTACGTTTTAAATAGCTAGTCGTATAAAAAACTATGAAAAAACTAAAAGGGATTGGTTTAGATCTATAAAAGGATTGATTTTGATCATTTTTCGATTTTATATTAATCAGTGGCTGATAAAAAAAGGTATCGTTTAGATTTCCTTTCTTACTCTGGTATTATTATTTAGTAATCACAATTAAATTTACATTTATGTTTAACTTAGAAGTGTGAAGAAATTATTTTTTACGTGATTTATATAAAATGCACAAATATAGTTGTATTTTACCATCAATTTATAATTTTATTCGATATCGAATATCTTGAATAACTTTACACATATTTTTTAACAATGAATTAAAAAACTGAAATGCTGACTAACCCCTGTAAGGTAGAAAATCCATGATTCTGCGTAAGGGAAGTGAGGTGTTATTTTAACGAAGAAATTTTTCCTAAAACATACTGAAACATGTTTAAACTAGAGAAAGTTAACACAGCTAACAAATGTAGTTAATGTTAATATATTTCCAATGCTTATTTATGTCAATATTGTGAAAAACATGAAAATTAGTCAATTGTCAATTGTTAATGAAAGTGTCAACTTTTCACAGCAGCTTTGCTTTATATCTCAAATTTCTCAGTATAGTGTCGACCACTCTTTTTCCCGGAAACTAATTGACGTCAAAGAACATGTTGTTGTAAAATATTATTCAATATTTACAACGACATCGTGCATCTTCCATACGCTCCATGCATTTTAAAACCAAATTGTCTTTCGTTTGTCTACGCTGTGCTGATTTTTTGTTTAATAAGTACCGTAATTTATATTCCAACTTTTTCTTAGTGTATGGATTGCCTACCATAAGGAGGCTCCGGCACAATTTTACGATTAGTTTTACGTTAAAAAAATATGTTTTCATATTGAAAGCATTATGAAAATGTTATTTAAATGTATTGATAAACTAAAGAAAATGTCAAGAATTGTCAAATTTGTAAACAATTCGTCACAATTCGTGCGGTAGGTGAAATTGCTTGCAACATTAATAATTTATATTTTTAAATGGCTGCAATTTTTATTTATATTCACATAAAATTCGTTGAAACATTGTTTAGTTGGTTAAGAACAATAAAGCCGTAAAACCGAAACAATTTCTTTTTTTATAGAATTGTTGTTGAATTTCGTTTAATTAATCGCAATTTGATTACTACTTTTCTATAGAAAATGAACCAAGTCAGTTTTTCTGTCCGTATGTTCTAAATTAAATTTTGAGTCTTTCTATCATTTTGACTATCAAAAATATCGAAAAATGGCCTGATTCCTTCTTTTTTATTAATCAACATAGAATAACACGAAATTAATTAAAAAAACTAATTATCCGTTTTAAGGTGATGTCTCAAGTCTGCTGCAACGGAGTTAGGGACTTTGTTTACAAAAAATTCATTACTTAATATTTCGTAATAATCTGACCGTAGCGCGGTTCTGTGTTTATGGGAGAATATTTCTGGTTATAAACAAACATCTGCAAACAACAAGTTTAGACAATTAATGATTCCGCGTTTTTTTCTCACCTCGAAAACGCGGAATCATTAATCTTTTGCAATTAATTACAGATTACACTTGTTTTCTGTGGTAGGTATGTAAAAAAAAAAAGAGAAAATCGCGCTATGGTCGTAAAATGGAAATCCAAGTAAAAACTTAGTCGTAATTTACAAAATCTGTAACGTCGGTAATCACGCTTGAAACTCGGCCTTAAGGAGAACCAGTTTTGCTATGAAAATGATTAAAAAATTGAAGGAAGTGGCCGCTGTTTTCCTTCCAATCGACAGACATTTTAGAGTTTGTGCGGGTCATTTGTTTGGAAAATAGTTAATCAAATGTTGAGTTACGTCGGTAACTTTCGTGTATAACTAACGGAGATGATTTAATTTTGCCGCGTCTTGATGTAACATTTAAATTTAATCAAGAAATTTGTATTGGTTTTTATACATGTGGAAAATTCGATCGTATTTTTTCTGTTTTTGAGCGAAATAACGTATTTATACTGTTTGTTTCATCGGCAAATGCTCCGTACAATAACATTTTGTATAGTGAAACAATTTAAGGAAAATGGGTTGTTTTGGAAAAAAGATGATAAAGTAAATTTAGATAATGAATAATAAAAGCTAATTTGGTTGGCTTTTATTATTCATTATGATTTATTTTCCTAATTGACATAACTACAGCTTCTTTCATTTCTTTCGATGCATGAAATTAAAAAATAAAAATTATGTATGGAATTTTTTTCGAAAATACAGTCTCTATTGGGAGTAGGAAAAATTTAAAATACGTGTACATATTGGCATTCGTAACTATAATTTTTTAATCTATGAATCACGTGCGCGGTCATGGCCAGGTTATGTGATCATAGGAGAAAGTTTTGAAGATATATTATGGGTGATGACGGTTATTTGTAATAAAACCACTTATCACTCCGGAAATGAAATAGAGATTGCTGAATCTCTTTTAAGCTAATGCTATATTAAGGTAAGTTATAATTTATAATATTAAAAGTGCTGTGATTTCAGACAATCAAGAAGCATGGGTCCAACAATAAATTTACTACAGATCTCCTTCATTCAAAATTGCGTCCAGACCATGATTCCCAACTGACCATATTTGACCACGCCCTAAGAAACTTTTCAATAACACTTGACAGAATATTTTCTAAACTTCGTTTTTCTTTGCAATCTTCTCGCAAATGTTTTCCTCACCCTAAAATCCAAGCGGAAACGGCTTTAATGCTTTCTAGAAAATATCTCTGCATATTTCTCAGTATTTCTTTTATAGGATAATTTCATCAATATTCCATAATTTGTTCATAATTTCAAAAAAATTTCGAAAAAAACTACTTTTTGCGCGTAAATCTTGATTCAAACTTTTCCCGTTCCACGTGTATTTAAGGCTGGAATAACCGTTATTCCTAACAGATTTTATATCCCTGAATTGTTTTCCCGAACATATAACTACGTCCTCACAAAAGCGATTTTTTCCAACAAATCCCCAGACCGATGATCCTGCCCTTTGATCCGACTTGACCTCCGCGCAAACAACGCTAATTACTCATTCACCGGGCAAAAGTAACCCGGCGTCGGCAATAATTGATCGTCGATTATCGCGTAACCCCGAATTTAATGTACACAAATGTACCTCAATAATTAGCGCGAGCCCGTAATGACGTTCGGGCGCAGCCGTCGGCCGAAAAACGCAAATTTACGGACCGCTCGGCATGCGCGCCAATTGTTTAATTATAAATTAATATAACACCGGCAATGCGCGTCCGGCAAAAAGGCCGGTTGGATCGATTGTGCTCTCTAATTTCGAAATAAAACCGCGCAAACAAAAGCGCTCTGACGTTCTTTCAGTATCGAATAATAGACACATAAATTGTCTATTCTCTTGGCGAAAGTGGCGCGAAACGCGACGCAACATTATGTTGCATCCGCTAACGCGTGCAGTGCCTGATATGCGAGGACGAGATGCGCTCAAGTCGAAAAGTAACGACGTCGACTTTTCGCGGCAATCGCATCACTCGAACAAACGAGCGCGCCATACTCTTAACCCATTTTTGCGGCGATTTGCGAAACAATTCAGCGCGTCGTTGCGTCGCCCGTAATTATAATGCCCCTTATTCGTTCGTGTTTTCCGTTTCGAGTCGCGATGTTTAATGCGCAATAATCGTGGCGCGAAAAGTTTCGGAGATGTCCCGTGGATTGTCTGACGGATGGGAAACGTGAGACAAGTGGTGCTACGATGACGGGACGCATTTTGCTTTGCGATTTTTCTTCAATCTGGAAGCACTAGTTCAGGAGATTTTTTAGTTGAAATAAAATATATTATTTGATTATTTGAAGGAATGCATTTGGAAGTGACACGTTTCTTAAATTGAAATCTACTTATGTGATCAATAGATTTGTTTGTAATGAATGGCCAAAATAACGTTTCTCCTCCGAGTGTTCAATTGATAACAATACTTTTGTCTCAGAAGCCAGAGACGACCATTATAAAAAATCTACGTACACGATTTGTGTAAACTTGCATGGAACACGCACATTTAAATTTGCATCGTATTCTGACTATTTCGACTTTATAAGACAACTACCTCAATGTCGAGTTTCCTTTCCGAAACAGTGTTTTTTCTATTATTCATGCAAGTTGCTTGGAAAATGTTTATGATGCACATCCGTAAATTCAAGTAATTTATTTCCGTTTCTTCAGCTGTAAACTCTGCTTAGAAGTTCAATCCAGAGTTTTAACATTTGCCTCAACAAATCATGTATTATTAACAATAATTAAATATCCACGCATTAATCAATTCCGATTTTATTCCGCAAAGGCGAGTGGAAATAAGATGTCCTGAAATTCTAAATGACGGCAAATAACTTCAAACGCTTTCGCGTTGTGGACGTGGAAAAAGTTTCGCTGAAAGTTGAATTAAATGCTAAATGGGCAACGAGAGCATTTCAACTGTCAATTATTTCGCAAGTACCTGTGATTGAACTCAATTATTGTAATTATGTAATAATGTAGTTAAATTTAATGTAAAAAAATAGCGTCGAGAGCTCGTTTCAATTAATCAGATTACAGCATACATCCACTAAATACGTTCCATCATCAAAAA
Organism: Ceratoteleas bidentatus; assembly: GCA_022817645.1. Lineage (NCBI taxonomy): Eukaryota > Metazoa > Arthropoda > Insecta > Hymenoptera > Scelionidae > Ceratoteleas > Ceratoteleas bidentatus. Next base: position 11,486 of record JABFPB010000513.1, read on the forward strand.
CATCACTTCGACATTCACATCTTGCCGAGAATACTGAAAACCGAAAACGCTAACCCGCTCAGTCAAGTCAACCAATCACACGCTGAATCCAAAACAGATCGCATTAACTCCGGAATTATCTGGCACAAAAATGCGTAATAAATGTTTGCTTGTCATTATGTTTTTTTTTTATTTTACGGTCTTGTCACTGTGACACCGCACAATGACAAAACCGATCGGCTTTTTTCTTTTTCGCCGTCGTGTTTACGCAATCGTTTTTGTTTAATTAGCGACGATTCGTGATCCGGCTGCCGGCCGTTTGTGACGTCAGCTCGCACATCGGAGATCTTCAGGCGTGTAATTGGAATTTGCATATGCATCGCGCGATTAAGCCTTTTTTCGGCCAAGCCCGCGTATTTTTCGAAATTAATAAAGGCGCCCGATAGTAATTATTGTTGCGCCCAACAATTCGTTTTAGCGTTATTCCGGGCCAATTATGTGGAATCTGAAGCGCACTAATGACGCCGTTATAAATCAATAAGTCATTAACTCTGCACCGCGAATAAAAGGTCCGTACCATTTTAACACAGTTATATAAAAACAGAACAAGTCGTTGAAACTTCCGTCGAAATTCATATCATCGACGGTAAGGGAAAGCATCCAAAGATTGACAGTGCTAAGCACACAACAAAACCTAGTGTTCTGTCCGTCAATTCTTAATTAAAAGACGTTCTACAAAATTAAATATCTTTTATCTGACAAACAATCTTGTCGTCTCCCTAAGGGAGCACGTTAGTTGAATCAACGTTGATTCAACTTTCCGGAAATCATTGAATTAACGGTGGTTCAACGTTGCTGCATCAGTGATTTAAAGTTAAGTCAACTTACGAATGTCCGGGTTGGGGAGGGTTGAATCGACGTTTTCAGAAAACGTTGAATCGGGGTGCATCATCTATATCCCATATCATTATATCTCATGTTGTTATATCCCATGACATTATATCCCAAAAAAGTTATATCCCAGTGTAACAATATTCCATAATATGATATCCCACAAACAAAAAAAGTAAATAAAAAGACCGTAGAAGGTGTTAATCAATGTAAAAATTTTATTTGCACAACAACATTTGAATAATTTAAATGAAAATACAATAGAAGAATAGACAAAGAGAGAGAAGAACAGAATTGTATAGTTTCTCTACGAAAAACAGAAAACACAAAATAACCAAACTTACTTAGTTTTGTTATTCTACAGATAATGTAAAATTTATTGCACGCATTGTAGTTTTGCGTAGCAAAGTTACAATGCATTATTTATTCCTCCTTCCGATTCAACCTTGATCAACGTGGCCTCAACTTTAATTCAACGTTTGCTAAAAACGTTGATTCAACCCTTTCCAACCCGGACATTCGTAAGTTGACTCAACGTTGAATCAGTGATCAAGCAAAGTTGAACCAACGTTGATTCAAGGTTTTCGGGAACGTTGAATTAACGTTGATACAACGAATGTGCTCCCTTAGGGCTGATTGTGTCGAAGTTTGTGGTACATCTGATTTAAATGCTACTGTCTGGGCGTTGTCTGGGAGTTGTCTGGCGGTTGTCCGACCGTTGTCCGACCGTTGTCCGACCGTTCTCCGACCGTTCTCCGATCGTTATTCGATCGTTATCCGATTTTCAGCCGATCGTTTTCCGATCGTTTTCCGACCGTTGTCCGATCGTTGTCCGATCTTTATCCTTCGTTATCGTTACCCAATCGTCATCCGATCGTTATCCGATCACCATTCGATCGTTATCCGATCACCATTCGATCGTTATCCGATCGTTATCCCATCGTTATCCGATCGTCATCCGATCGTTATCCGATCGTTATCCCATCGTCATCCAATCGTTATCCGATCGTCATCCGATCGTTATCCGATCGTTATCCCATCGTCATCCGATCGTTATCCGATCGTTATCCCATCGTCATCCGATCGTTATCCGATCGTCATCCGATCGTTATCTGATCATCATCCGATAGTTATGTACAAAAAATTTTTTTTCTTTACATCTCCAAATATCACATTACTAAATTTTTTCCCATTACTACGTATATTCCCGTTTACATATATTAGTAAGTATTATCTTCTGAATGTTCATATTACTGGTATTATTTATTCCCCTGCGAAGCCGGGTAATTTTAGCTAGTATCGATATAAATTTATATATTCATCCAAATTGATAAACTATTCATTTCACAATTAAAATTTATTACTGTGTATTTTAAAACTTTGAATGTGAATTGGTTCTCAGCTACTGAATCTTTTTAATTTGATTATATTCATTGATTGATTATTATCACGATCAAAGGTATTCTTATTACAAAAGTAGATACTATAGCTTATTCTACTGGAGCTGTGAACAAAATACAATGCATTTTTACAATGATATTTAAAGCAAGTTTAATATCAAGATCAAAACGTGAATCTCGAACAAAGTAATACTATTCATCATATGCACGTTTAAATTTCAGGAACGCAAAAGTAATTTTACCTTCATACCCTAAACTTTTACACGTGACCGTCACGTCATAACCTTAAATCGTCGCGGGTTTACGGTTTTATCATTGCTGGTTATTGTTGCACGTGAATTTGTTTGAATTAAAACGTCAGCGCCCGGTTATTTTGAACCACGATTATCTTTTCCGGCGCACGGCACTCGGGAGTCAACTTTTAGCCGCGCTCGTCTTTAAGGTATGTGCCAGCACGCGCGTGGAATTAGCTAGCCTATTTGCAAGATTATAGCTCGACGCGCGCGCGTATATTCAGCGACTGGATGAAGTAGAGAGACAGGAAAGTAGACGCCAGGAGGGGTTAAAGGGCGATCAATTAACGGAGTCTCATGCCAACAAGAAACTGGAAAATGGCTAATTATAGAGGGCCGGCCAGACCTTATCACGATCGACGCAATTTTTTGTCGCTCGTTTCCGTATAACACGAACCCGGGTTTCCTACAAACTACCCTATTGATTTTCCCAATATGCGCGGGCGAAAATCAGTGTGGGGTAATAAATGGGAATGGCCAAGGAGATTGATTGTTCGAGGAGATCATCGGGCATGGATGTTTGGAGAAAGATTCCTTTTGTGTGGCTGAAGATTTTTTAGCGCTTTTTAAAGGTTTGAAGACGTTTCGAGATGATTGGAGTGAACTGGGATTTTTATGGAACGGTAAATATAATCTGCGACGAGTTAATCGTTGCAATTTCGAAGCATAGCGTTTAATTGAAGATAAATTTCTAGTTTTATGGAGAGTGAGAGGAAGAATTGTAAATAATGATACAGCGATGTTAAAATTATAACTCAAACTTTACTTTGAGAAAAGGTAATAAAACAACCAACTTTAACTAGTGAGAAGCTGCAATCCCTCGAACAAATAAATGAAAGTAATAAAATAAAGAACAACCAGTTCACTTAGTTGTATTGTTATGATTTTTAGTCCTTAGTTGTATTGTTATGATTTTTTATATTAATACCCGCAATTACGGTAGCCACGCTGGCGGGACACCAACAATGCTACACATTTAAATATTTGTCTCGCCAAAAAACCGGAAGTGCATGAACATGCAAAAATATTCATAAAAATTGTTGTCGCCTTTATGACCAGACAAGAAATATTTGTTGCACCGGCGCGCCCTCTGTTCAACGCTGCACCCCCGGCAGCGCTGCTTCCGAGTTCCACAGCAATACACTTTCAATTATGCCGCGATCATAATGCAAAGAATATTTTTGCTTTGACTCGACTGTTTAAAATGTATAAACTTCGACATCGTTGTTATCAACCGCGGCGGACTAAGCCGGCGAAATATGCGAAAGGTACCCAACTTCTTTCCCACGAATCAACTGATAACCTTTGCCTCGGCATTCTTGCGCCAAACTCTATAACTCTCCTTCAAATAATCGCAACAACTCGTACTCCCAATCGATTCTTAAGTTCCTTTAAATTGATAATAACTGAAAATTCAATAAGAAAATTAATGTAAGTTCCTCCAAAATTAGCAACGCTGATAATACAACGAAAATGTATGGCTCAGAAGTGTAACAGTGATAAGATACATTCAATGTATATGCAGGTACCCTTTTAAATTCTAAGATTTCCAAGTAAAATTCATCGCTGTTTAGAGAAGACTCACATTATACTTAATTTAATTTTTTAGGTTTTTAGATTTATAATATTTCCTATTAATTTTCACAGATCTAAAATAAATTTGTCAACTTGATATACAACAAATTATAATCATAACTTGCATTATATCCTTCAGCATTTTTCATTATTCTTCATAGGTTCGGTTTCGGTCACTGTGATATTCCAGTGTTTTTATCGATGTACGATTTTGAGCCAGTCTACTATCTTTTACCTTATCAGTACAATCTTGTAGAAACCCCCCTCCAATCAGAATCCCAATTATTATTTCATTTCAGCCAACTTTATCGCTCACACCAAAACCGTTCTCCAAACGCCATTACCGGTGTCGCATAGTAAATTGTAACCTCTTATCCGTAACGTTATTCACGGAATCGTTTATCAGTTAGACCTCCCTTTTTTCGTAAAGGGATGTCTGCCCGACTTCATTTCGCGCGAATGAAACGGCGATTTGAGAATCTGCGCGCGAGATCCCGTTTGGACGTATAACGGCGTGTCTTGCGCGAATTTCACGCGGATTCGCAGGCACGTTTCGCGCGTAAAACACACTTTGGATGGAATCGGCTAAGCCGCGGCCGTTAGCTTTATGAAGCTTTGCATTTTGTTTGATGTTCCGGCGCCGTCGTCGCTGGATTAGGCCGTCGCAGCAGCGCGGGATATCTTGCCGGCGCGAGATTTATCGTTTGGTCACGCAGTACCTTTGCAATGCAAAACGTAAAAACCGATAACATATGGCGTCGCGGCGATGGGATTTGTGTGTCGCGGCGGCGTCTTTTTATGACCTCCTTAAGCCAAGTTCGCGCGCCGCCGACGGGACGAGCGATCGATCGGCCGAACCGGACTCAAATGGGCCGGCGAATTTGAAATACTGTTTTCTGCGTGCGCGGTGCAATCTCTTGCGAGGGCCGTCCATCAATTCGACGCGTCATATTCGCTGGGTAATTGAATGTGAAAAGTATGTACACCGGGAGAAATGGCCGCGCCGGATTTATTGTTTTTCGACGCGATACGTCAACGTTTAAGGGGCTAATTTACGGCGCCGGGTTCCGCGCCGATACGGTGCTCGGGTTAATTGAAAATCGATGGCTTTTCGCTGTTTTGAGTTGTGTGCGGTCGGATATTCGCGGCATACTAAGGGGGAGGAAACGTAGCTTTTTCGGTAATTTTTTGTCATCAAATGGATGTATTATATGAAATGGATGGTGGTATTATTCATGATAATTGAGCAGTGTAAAGCAGTTAGGATATAGGAAATAAGTATGGAAAGTTAAGCATTCATTTTCAGAAATTTTCTGTTTGTGAGAGAAAGATGTGAGAGAAAGAAATGTTCTGTGTGTGAGGGTTTCTATTGTCAGTCTAAGAAATGCATTTTTTGACAAAATGATCGTGTTCATTTTCTGACAAACTAACAAATCTGTTTGAGAAAGCATTTTGAGGGTAATTTGTTGATCAGAATATTCTGAAAATCACGATTATTTATTTACACTGTTTAGACTTGTAAATTACTAGTCCATTTGTTTCCAATTGCCATTCTACGTGAAATAGTGAGATCATACTCCTTATTCAAAGCAAGATTCGAGAAAACAGTTTTTCATACTGTCGCAGTATGAAATAATGGTTTGTCCGCACGAATAAGTGCTTGCTGTGATAATCGGACATTTCTAAGGGAATCCGTAATGAAATTGAAACGTCCCATGATGAAGTTTTGTATAAATTTTATATGCAGGTAACACAAGCCTGTTTACACAATATTTACTTAAATCGTATATAGTAGAGAAAATATACCAGTGTTAAATTAACAAATTGGTCATACAAACATACCTATAGAATTCTTAAAAAGGGTGTCGCATACAATGGTTCATATCAGTAATCTAAATAATATCATTGTACTTTTTCTTTAAGTACTCGAAAAAAAGCTATATATTTATTATAATTCGCCAAATATATTAAAAAATTATATGAAATATATCTAATTTACTCTCACTTATTTCTGGGTTTTATTATCGATACCTGGAGCAAATAATGTGCATATTCAAAATTGTATATTGAATCGGCAACTTATAATTGTGAATTGGCACCTTATTCTGTGCAAGTTTGAGTTGGCAGGTATCGATATTATCTTATATGGTATTATTGTTTTTATATGTGATAAGTTTTAAATTGTCAGCCTACAAATTAAATGATTAGCCTTCTTCAAATTAAAAAAGAGCATGTATGGTAGTAAAGCTTGTCTAATCCATCATGTTTTACTGATCCAAGCTTTTTACTTGACAAAGATTTAATATTAAAGTAGATTTTATTTGTATTTTTTTACAAATATAATCAGAAATAAGTAACTGTACAGGTTAAATAACAAATATATGAAATGACAACGTAAAGAATAAATATCGCAATTGAAGCCATTGTGACAATTCGCAAATTTATACAAGAGAAGACTGCCGAGTTCTGTTTCAACTAGAGATCCTGCGTGTGACGTTTATTGCTACAAAATGAAATAAAATAGTAAATTACACGGGCAATGCCTCATACGGTTATTACCATACACGCAATGCTGTAGTGTAAGCCGCCTACCAAAATTACTGCGCGTACACTTCAAATCATCGACACTCATTGTTATTTTGTAATTTGGTAATTATGGGCGCCAACATCAAAGTTGTTTAAGTGGTCATTGCATTTTGTAATGACAGTAGTGACTTGCAGTTTATTGTGATTTTTGTTATGCATCTGGGATAATCGAAAAGGGAACATGCGATTCTCGTGTTTAAAATGGGAACGAAACAATTCACGTATGCAATTATAAATCAATTTTGAGTAAGTCAGAAGCAGAATGAATGTGCGTGAATAATTTAATTAATTCACCATATTTTATATACATATCGTGAATTAATTAAATTAATTAATTCGAACTGATTAGGAATAATGTCTAACCTTATCACAAGAGACAAGGGTGCTCTGATCAGATAATCGATTGGTTATAATAAACTGGAGACGTTGAAGGGGAGATAATGAATTTAAGATAACGAATTGGAGATATTGAAATGAGGTTAAGAAGATTGATTCAATTAAGAAGTATTTCATTGACGCGAAAATGAAGATTAACCGTGACTAAAATGTAATAGAAGTAATTTTAGATCCGAGAAGTACTGGATATTCTACAACTTTAGATGAAGTTGTCTTTGTCTAGATGTGTAGCACTGGATTATTAAAATGAAGTCGACATCGTGGTTGAACTTTCCGATTCGAAATAAATACACAGAAAAAATGGAGTAAAACTATTTTCTATCTAATGATATAAAATTAATTTATGCTGTGTTAATTAATGCTGTGTATGGGTTTCACACCCCATGTGAAATCGGTAAAGAAAAACCCTGATTATACTGTTGGGGATGATAAAAAAGGTTATACTGATGTATTTTTATCTAAAGCCAAGAAGGAAGTGGTTCATTCAGCTCATTCTATTGCATTTTCCTCGATAGTTCGTTTGTATATGGCAGTTTCGTCATTTTTGATACAGCTGTTAAAAATAGGATAAAAATGTGTACTATAAATCGTCAGCCTTTTCGATACGTAAAAGTTACTGATATTACCAAAGCTTAAAGACTGCCTCTAAGACTTTGTAAATTATGCTACGTATTTTAGTTTAAACACCCAATCCAACAACAATGCATCTTATTAACTATAATTAAGTGTAAATAATATATTTCTTATTATGACCATTATATTATACATTATATGATACATTATATAAGATTGTAACATACCGGGTGTCATATTTTAATTTATGCACCGAAATGTAAAAATATCCGAAGTGCAAGTAAACAAAGCGAAAATCTATTATACGGAGTGAGTGTAATAGGATTTGAGTTATTTTAACTTTCAGTCGAAATCTGAACTATAAATATTATTGTATCTAAGTCCAGTTTTTTTGATTGTCAAGTTGATCAAATATCTGTTTAGTGTTATTCGAACGAAACATTCTACTGAAAGTCAATGAGAATCTCTTATTCTAGATATTACTATCAACGTACTCATAGTAAAATCTCTTTTACAGTTCCTCAAAAGAGTCTTTCTAACCCCATCAAAAATTTCCCGGCGGTCATTTTTAATACCCTACTTCTATTTTTACTAACGAATTTAATCGCAGCCTAAAGCCCTCGGTATTTAAGTAACTTTGGTGGATAATCCGAGGGAAACCGAAGCGAGTTGCGATGTATCAATTAGTGAACGAGCCTTGGCCTCTGATACGATTCGAGCAAGCCGATACGCTATTGACGCGATTCCGTCAATCAGACGGCGCAGGCCTAAGTGGCTCGGCTGACATGAATGCGCATCGAACTACCGCCTAACTTTGTTGATAATCAATTGGTTTGAGTTTAATTGTTATGGTTAACATAAAGGCGACTCTCGGAGAGGTTAAAATTTTATATTTAGCTCAGAATATGCCAGCTTTTTATATAATGCATAATCAATTTGTGGTTTAGCATTGTACATACATACACTGGAGGAATACTTGAATGTGATTTGAATTCAATGGCAGAGTTAGAGCAACCATATAGTAGTTGAAAGAGTGTTTCAATTCCAAAGAAGTTCTTTCAACTCCCATTTGGAGTTCTGGTACTACTATCGCTAAGCTCAAAATTAAAAAATGAACTAGAAATTAGTATCCAGATGTATTACGTTAATTTATCTTTCGTTTGCAAAGTTATAGCGGTTTTGATCATTTCATTTGCGAGATAATTAATGTCAAAGTTGATCTTTTTAGTATGAAAGAGATAGGGAAAGCCCTATTATTTGATGCATTTTAACTCTGTTTTAGTTGTACCGTTTTTGTAAAAAATTGATATGCCCTTGTATAAAATACTGAGACCAACCGACAACAGATTTACAAAGTTGACCATTTAATTCTCGAGTAATTATGTACTAAATAATAATTCAGTGCCGCATTTTGAAGCCAAATACCAAAATCACAAATAAGTTAATTATTAATGCAACAAAGTAAATTTGTCAGTAAATACAATTTGACTTTAATAAACACTAGTTTTTAATTCAATTAATACATTTTTAATTAATTAGTTGTCAACTCCAATTCGAGTTATTTTGAGGTAAAACCAACTACTTTTTTAAGTTATTTTAATTCCCGTCTGGAGATGGTTCAACTTCTTTCTAGAGTTGTAATCTCCTCCCTTTTTTCTAAATACAATATTTTTCTCAACTTCACAATTTATAACTTCTTTTCAGTTCGGTATTTGTAAGATACAAAGTGGTGTAGTTGCTAAGGTAGCAAATTTACGTTTGCGAGACAAGAGTTCGGATCCTCCCAAGGAATCCCGTTACCCCTTAGTGGAATTTTTATTCAAACTACGTTTGAGAGGAAATCTGGTAACTATAAGTGGACAGATTCTCAAATCGATGTTTAAATCAGTTTTCACATTTTTAGGTTTTGGTTTTCAGCCGGCCATGTCTCGCAATCCACTTACGGTTACCGGATTCTTCTTACCATCAATAGCTAGCATATAGAACACTGCATTCTTCTTGCAACTAGAGTATTTTTTCTCTTGCACTATCGAGTCTAAAATCGACCCTACTTCGCCAAATTCCAAGAGCGCGCGCCCCCTCGCGGACCGCCCGTGCGAAACTTGTTGCGTTTTTGCGCGTGAAACTCGACCCGGCAGAGGGCGCGGCCGGACACTGCGCGTGTTAATTACCGCACGACACAGGCCGGAAGTAAAGGGACACGCCCGGCTCAAATGATTTTTCGCTTATTGTATACTTGACTCGCTCGTCCTCGGGCTCGTTCGCGCTTTGTCGGCGTTTGTCTTCAGCGAAGCCTTAATCAGTGCTCCGTCGCGCTTCAAAGCCCGACGGCAAACAAAAGCTACATCAAAAGCACTCGTGGAAAGTAATGACACTCGACATGGGCGCACGGTGCCCGGAGTATAAATGTATAGAGATATAAAAGCCTTTTCCAGCCGGCGGTATACAAATAACAATTTACACTGGATACTATGAGCTAACTTCGTTACGGGATTTTGCGCCAGCGCGGCGGATGAGTTCCAAACGTCGTTTCCTCGAGTGATGCGTTTTCTTTTTTTTCGTCGCGATAGGTCTATGGAAATTTTCCGGATAAGACGGTGGGCGGGAGGGCGCAATGGACCGGTGATATTTCTTGCGGATAAAACGATTTGGGTACGTAACAACATTGAATGGTTCCGTGAAAATGAAGTGAATTATTGGATCGGGGAACCAATAGTTGGTTGTAACTCAATATTTTTCGATACATAGGTTAAACTGATTGGAGTTAGATGAAATGGGGAATGGAAAATAAATCAGGTTTACTATCAATGTTTTAAACTTGGTTGTTGGTTGGATAGTGTTATCTAAAATAAATTATCCGGAAATGGATGAATGAGTATGGTGCCTTAAGATTTTGTATTTTTTAATTAAATTGACTTGAATATATCGAAGAACAATTGAAAGATTTATATCATTCGTAAGTCAATGCCGTTATTAGAAATGGACTGTAATAGATTAAAAACGGTATTAAAAAAATTAATTTTTAGTCAACTGTATGTCCAAAGTAATTACCAGGAGTTCACTACAATGTACTGCTGCTTGAATTATGGGTGTATGAAATAGTGTTTACTGTTCTACGATAAATATTATTATATAAAATGCAATTCCGAGACCAAATTAATAAGTTATTTATTAAAACTAATAAAGAAACAATATGCTGATCCCCAACAAAATTAAACGCGTTTCACATAGTCAATTATCAACGCGAGAATATATAATTTGAACATTCTAATATGCTATTTCAACCGTGAACCTTTGAAATTTCATGATAATATTGTTCATTGCCATTTATTTAACTTTATCTGTTTAAAGTAAGCTTATCAGATTTGATTAAAATCTACCCAATGGTAACTTAAGGTTCTTAGTTTAATTAGTTATTTACACCGATCACTATTCGAACCGTATGATTTACCGACAAATGCCGATTATTCTTCTCAGTAAGCGTTGTCACGTGAATAGGAATTGCATGATTGTAAAGGATTGAAATCGATTTTAGTATTCGATTGTGTTGCAAAACCAGAAAATGGTGTTTATAGAATGAAACGCGTTGGTATGTGATTTTTAGATGTGAACAATTTAAAGAGAGTTGACAATGAGTTTTTCACAATGCGAATTATTTCTATTGCGCTGTGGCTCCCCACGTCAATATTATTTTTTTATTTTATGGAAGTTATAACACGTAACTTGATTTTAACACCGGAATGAAAGAAATTCATTCGGATTACTTATTTTTCGTATTTGATTTTATCTTATGTGTCAATCATGGAAAACACGCAATGACTGAAAATCAGTGTAATTGAAAGCAATTTTTCAATAATCAAATCATTCTTTAAGATCAGAAATTATTTCATAATAATTTTATTTCGCAACTTTTGAAAAAGCAAAAATTCGCACTAGCTAGACGAATGTCAGAGATCCGGACTAATAAGTCTGAACGATATTTTTTTTTCTTCGTTTACATAACATGCAAACATAAATACTTCTCTTTATCTTACCAATTCATTTTGAGTCCTGGTTTCGCCTATAATCCACAGTTAGAAACCTTGGGCGGAATGCGACGCGGAACGACACGTCAAACTTGACCGGTTGATAGGTAAAAATATCGCGGAACTCACTATTCCGCGACATTTTTACGAATGTTGAAGCTAATGCATTTTTCGTACCAACAAAAGTTACCCTTATATTTAATCACTTACCAGTCGTTTCCGGTTTTCGCCATGTTCTGCCTCTTACGACCAGTTTGATGAGGTTTGGGTTCTGCAACCATGTTCACATCTGCAAGATAAAAAATTGTACATAATAAACAAATTCACGGTTGGCGCGTTGATTGTTTAAGTGATATTCAGACATTCATTTTTCAGCAACTGTAATTAAATACTTTTGTGTGGTTTAAAAGTATTTTTAATATCAATAATATCGAGATTTTTAATACTTAATCAAGATATTTTATTCGGGTCGCAAGTCCGCAAGAACTATTATTAGACTGGATACAGTAAAATCAGATTTCATTTAACTGTTAACATAAACCACCGTTTAATTGTCATTATTTAGTCCATACAATCAAAAGAGTAGAATTACTCGACATTAATACAGCGCATAATATAAAAACCCAAATATTCGTAAAAAACAAATCGATGATATTAATTACCGCAGTGCGTACGACGAAGTTGTGGGCTTAAACGTAAATTTCCAACCAATTCAACAAAAACAATTGATATAGTCGGTAGTTATTAACGAAGCACATTTAATAAGCAATCAAATTGCAATTATTTTATGATTTTTAGTAAAGTAATATTAACTCCGTGTTTCATAAAATGAAATCTAACGCGTCAAAGAGAAAATATAATAACACAAATAATTTTGTGTATAAAATAATTTTCTAGTCGAATAAATAACTAACGTAAATTTCCAATACCCTAGTAGAAAATGTGATGTGGCATACCATATCAGACATATGGGTCTTATTTGATGTGGCAAACATTATTAGAGGATTCCTGATGAAAACAGGAATCCTTAAGTGGCACATCAGGGCCTCATCAGGAAAACTGATCATTCCCTGATCAGGTCACTTTGGTGTGGTTACGATCTGGCAACCTGATCATGGCCTTACCAGGTTTTGGTCGGGAAACCACATCATTTGATAACGTTAACCTTATCAGGCTTGCCTTATCATAACCTGATCAGGACCACCATATTGTGGTAATATGATAGGCGTATCGCGATGAATCATATAAAATGTTCCACTCGGAGACAAGGCAGACACACTGCAAACTGAGCATCGAGGATTCAATTCTCGTCTCAGACATTGCATTTTTTTCGGCACATTGGAAGCCTGTTTTCCATATCATATTCACATCGATTCCTACAGTTAGATTAGTGATGAGGGCCAGATGGGTATGTCTGATGAGTTTCTGATTAGGTGTTGTGGTATCCTCATAAGGCCCTTATCTCAGCATCATCACAATTTTTATTATGGATTACAAAATTCAACTTCACATAGTTCAGTAAAACTAATTGAAAACTTAGTAGCAGTAGTACAAGTTAGAGAACACCGTCTAACTTTTCAGTAAATTTCAGCGAACTTTCAGCAACTTTTATTGAAAGTTTCTTAAAATTAAATTGATTATGCTCAGTCCACTCAAATGTGTTTCAACCTTTTGTTCGAGCAACATGTACAATGAATACGTCATAAAGTATGGCATATTTTTCCCATTCGAGTCAGGCAACAGTATGGCAATGGAATGGCAAAGGTATGGCATGAGTATGGCAACAGTATGGTTCGCGATCATGATCCAGCCTGTTGCCAAACTATTGCCATCCTGCGCCATACTATTGCCAGACTTTTTTCTGCATGGGTTACATCGCCGGCGCGCTGTTTTTGAAGAGCCGAATAAAACTGGATAAAAAGTACAAAGTTTCGTAGCGAGGTATTGTTACGATTAATAGAAAACCGTCGAGCCGTGAGAAGGGCGTTTAATCGTAAAATGATTTCGCGATCCGGTAGATTCCGGCTTTATACCGAAAGCTCCTTTTCTTGAGTCGGGGGCTGTTCAGTTAACTGTGTCACCGGCAGACCATCCGATGGGAACGGAATTACTTGGCGGCAGCCTCCGCTACCTAAAACAGACCGCTAACGCTCGAAAAGGTGCTCAAGTTTCTGTTAAAGTTTTACTTAAACGGCCACGATATCATCTCGGTTAAATAACCGCTCATTTTCTATTTTCACATCCGCGCAAAGCCCTCGCGAGACTTTTACCCCTTTTCTAACGATCCCGCCAACTATGCCGACCGACAGATTTGCATACCTATGTTAATATTCGCGCGGAATTATGGAAGCATGACCGAGCATCCAAACTCTTATCTCCCGCTCTTATAATTATTATAAGCCCGCGTATACTTTGCCGTCGCCTTAATTCGGGGTAATCCCCCCTTTTTTATCCGTTAATCTTCGACAGAGACGTCGTTTGAATTATTCCAAAAAGTTTTCGGGATCCGGCGTATTTCAGTCCGGATGAAACAGACGGTAAATGCGCCGCGCCGCCGACTGTTTGCTTTGCCCCGGATCCGCATGAATTTCATTTCACAGCAAATTTCAGTTTTCCGCGACGAACTGCCGGTTCTAACCGATTTTCTCGGCTTTCCGCGAATTAGATATGTTTTTTGCGCCGTTATTGTTGTCTTCTACTTCGGGAAACGATTCATTTGTATTCTGTGCACGGGAAGTAGTGTTTGGTGGTAATCTAATTGTAGGAATATAAAATTTGTTATGCGTTTTGTTTATTACAAAGACATTTCGTTGGAATGGGAATGAAATGGGAGGAAAATAATTTCAGGCATGCTACTAAATATATGATGCGAGCGTGTGTAAATAAAACTTTTTATTTTGGGGAAATGCAATGGCAAACGAGAATGTTATTTGGAATCAGTTATGAAATTAAAATTAACAGATGACGTACATTATTAACATTAACAGACTCACGAACAAATAATAATTGTCGACTATATTTTATGGCTGAAATAGCTGTACATTTAAATTGTTAAAACTAAATGAATATGTTGATATAGTATGTAATTGGATCGGCTGACAGTATTACAAAAATAATTAGATTTGTAGAGGCGTATTATAAGCATTCTATGAAAAAGAATATTCCGGAATATTACATTTTGTGTAAAATTGCAGTTGTATAATTGTACACAACAAAGGGTATTCGAGAGGTTGAGTGGATAGCTTACAAACTCAACCACAACATTTAGGAAAGCATTTGTTTACAATATGACTAAAGTATTAATCTATAAAACTGCAAATCTGGAAACCCCGAACAAATGTTCATAGACATTAATAAATCCTTATCATTCATCATCGTGTAATTATCGTGCATTTCACATAATCATGTGAAATGCACTTTTCACTACCTTGTTGTGAATATAGTCAAGGAATGTACGATTTTCAACTCCGAAGTGTTATGACTTATATGAAGGGTTTCACATATTGATTATTTTAATGTGCACTTGATTACTTTAGTATATTTTTAACAATGTATTATATTTATTCACTGAAGTTGAATATTTATAAATTCTTTAATTGAATTCAACTGTAACATTACACTACGTTCAACATGCAATATTCCATAAATTTCCTCAAATTCCACAATTTCAATAATTAAAGCACAGAAATTTCTAAAGTTAAAATTAATTTGTTTAACGTTACCGAAAGAAAATTATGTTGATAATCAATAAAAATTTAATTAACGTGAGCAAACTCAAGTGCATAAACTCATTCGATCGATGGTTCAAATTTGGTTATTAATAAAGAGCGATTTTCGCGAAATATTGAAGCCGAAACGTTTGCCAGAATTTCGTAAAAGTTCACATTTTGAGGGAAATTAATTCCGTTGAAAAATGCTTAATAACATCATCTGACTTTTTTCCATGCACACGCGACCCGAAAACAAAACTCTACGTTTTATGAGCAATTTTTCGCGACGATGCGACTGTATGTTTTTCATTTTCCTTTCTCCGCAGAAAAATAAGACGAAAAACTGTTAGTAAATCCACACACTTCACACACCACGTGCATCCCTGCTTACAACAAAATCGTTCCATCACTTGATCACAATAATTGCACATAACGAAACGGGTCAGAAATGATGGTTTTGCGTATTTATAGTTAAAATTATTATCAAAATATACTAATAAAAATTAGTATATTTTGCTCTAAGCGAGGAAAATGCAGTTTTACGTCCCGATCTGCATACGATATTTACTGGAAACTTGTTTCCAGCCAATTATACTAAAAAAATATTTTCAGTAAATTTCTCTAAAATTGTTATTCTGAAAATTTGGGATGGTACAATATTCGCGCAAATAATTTGCCGACGTGACAATATCCCGAATTTGAATATCCTAAAACGCAATTTTCCCATCTAGAAAGTTTCGCAAGACAGTATAACCGAGTGGCAGTTTTCCGTTACAACAATTTTCTGTTGCGTCAGTTTTCCCGACTGACAAGATTCCCGCACAACAATATATCCGCTTGGCAGTTTTCCAATATGACAATATTCCGTTCCGCCAATTATCCCGACTGCAAGATTCCTGCGTGACAATATACTCGAGTGGCAGTTTTCCGTTCTAAGTCAGAAAATACATTATTCTTAGTTGTCGGCCTAAACATATATTATATTATGAACCAAGGGAGATGGAAGAGGGAAGCCGAGCCAATATTTTACGCCCCGAGGGAGTAAAAAATACCACTTTTCGAAATCGTCAGAGGGAGTAAAGTGAAAATTTGTCATTTTAGTGTGCGTACAGGATGCGTGACAAAAAATACATAATCTTCCGTCAATGAACGTTTCGCACACATATATTGCTTACAAGAAAATTGGCTTACACTTAACAGCGAGCCATAGTTCAATACTTAATCTGGAGAAGACCTGAAAGTGCCCGTCCAGGAGTAGTCTAAGCTGGAAACTAAGGGGCAAATAGTGGCAATTTCTACAACGGCATTATGAGTTCAATGAACCCGCGGGGTTAAGCCGAAGGAATATAATTGTTTCTGATCGTGGTGCGCAATGCATGGCGAAAAACGCGATGCCGCGCGATCGATCGAAAAACAAAAGTGCCGCGGCCCTGATGTAATTAAAAGTTTAAAAAATAACCGACACGGTGCGGCGCGAATTTCGGCTCTGTGAGTAATGGGAATTACCGAATTATGTTTCGTTACATTTTTCGCGATCAATAGAGCGACGTGCTCCTTTTTCCAATGAAAATTTCGTTAGCCGCGCGAAAGTCATATCGGGTTTTAATTTAGTCCAATGCCGAAGTGTCTGGCTCATCAAGAGCGCTTTTTTGTTTATGGTTTTTTTCAATTGATTGACCAAATTGACGCTTTATTAAATATTTCGGTTGAGTCGGGGTCTGAGAAATATCGGCTCGGAGAAATACGATTGGTAGAAAAACATGCTAGATAGAGTGACTGTAGATGCAGTCAATATAGTGACGTACGCAGTGAATTGCAATATCAAGATGATTCATTTATTTTTTACTTAGAATTGTAAAAATGGATTTATACAATTCAAATATTATTGCGGATACTAAATCTGGAAAATGGTGCCAACATTACTTACTGAATCTTACATGTAGATTTATGATATTTTAAAAAACCGTAAATTTACAGATAATTTACTTGGAAAAGGGAGTAAATAATAAACGGAATAAAGAATTTGAAATCAGAAAAGTTGTGGAACAGAATGAACGATCGATGGACAGATATTTTTCAAAATACATGTTTTAAACATATTTTCAGCCAAATGGAATTATTTACATGTTTGAACGTGGTGCATCGTACATTTCCAACTCTTTTGTAAATTTAAATAATTAATCTTGTGCGTTAATTGAATTTCTGGAAATTCACCATTTTGTAGTATATTCAAAGTGCTTTTTGGGATATATAAAATTATCTAAAAATATCATTATACTCTAATTCCCCGACTGTACTACTGAAAAAGTGATGAAAATATGCAGGTTACTTTTTCCGTGTAATGAAAATTTTATTATTGTATTTATTATTTAATAGACTCTCCTTTTAAAATTTGTTAACTATTTTACTCACTTTTTTACGAATCTTGTTAACCTTACAATAAGAACAAACAACATTAATAATAAACTTAGCAGTCCTTAATAATACTCTAAATCTCTAAACCAATTCTCAAAATATTCAATCGATAATTCTTCCCTTAATCTAGTTAATCCCGAGTATTCGGCTAACGCAGAAAACGTGCGAAGCCGTCACCCATTTGAAACTCCGAAACAAAGGTTTCACTGTCTGAATAGTCAGACTTCGCTATTCCAACTTTTCACCATCACATTCAGTTTTCTCAGTGCAGTTCGATTTTCATCTACGCTGCAAATCTCTCTATGCGCTGCGTCACGCTTATCTTCCTTTAATTTGTTTTTCATTAGTCCGATAAAAGATATCCTTCACTCGCAGGCTTTCATTCAGCTTAATGAAACATTTTTTACATCCAACTTCGCCCAACTTTCGTCGTCGTACTAATAAAAAAATATATGGCCGTCCCTTGTCAATCCACTAACAAAAGTTGCGCTCAATGGAAGTTCGGTAAAATGTAACTTCATCTTGAATTGTTCATCGGATAGTTTGTAAAACTGCGCGACAAACGTGGGCGATCGCAGAGCCGGACGACGGAACCGGGCTAAGTGCAATTTTGGCGTTCTCGGCCATTTTACAAGACAGTGCCAAGTAGCGGCAACTTTCGTCCAGTTTTTGGTTAAGTTGCGAACCGCGTTTAGGCTCCCTCGTAATTTTTACGGTACGAAAGGAAACGTAATCTGATGTGCAATGAAACTCACGTCTACCGTGACTAATGCCTAGTAATAGGGCTAACGTTAAAGACACCTTAGTGCCTGGCAACACCTCGTGAAACCAGACCGAATCGTGCGGCTCTACGACTCGGCAACATGCATCGGTAATAAGTCGCGCAGCATTTTTACAGCCCCTTTTACGTTGGCGTTCCCATCGCCGACTTTAGTTTTCTGTAATTGTTTATGAATGGCGCGAAAGTAGTTTCGCGATAATACACTCGCTCGAAACCAAGTACAGCACGAAACTGTCAAATTGCCGTTCCACATTCGCGAGAAACCTGATTAGGATGTAATTAATTAGAGTGTTACTGATTTCGACAACTGTTTGAAAGTTGGCAAAAGTTGGAGGTATGCATTGGAAGAACGTTCGCGAAATTATGCCACTCAAAAATGTGTATGATTGAATTCGTTGTACTGAGTTTTGTAAGTTCGGAAACTGAGGTTGTTGTTCGTTGGTTTCGTTAGTTTTTGGTATTTAATTCCGTGACTTTTTGCAATTTGTTAAGTAGCGCGGAACTTTCGCCACCGTCAAGATTTTCGTTGATAATGCCATGACAGATTTATTGGTTTTCCAGTTTATTGTTCGTTTTATTGTTAACATATTTGCTCGCAACTCGTGCGAAATTATAGCGAGTTGGAAGTTCGTTTCTGGGAGTCGGTTACTAGAAATGAACAAATGTACTGTAATAAAGTTAGCGAAGTTAAAAAGGCAAGCACGAGTAAATGTTCGCGGAGAACATGAAAAAGGAAACGACATAAGAGGTAGTTGTCGCTGTCACCTATGGTTATTTAAGGAAGCTATTCGGACAGTTTTAGTACAATTTTATTATTCAAAAATACCCACTTCGAACATACTTTTTCACTTTCTTAATGCTCTAACGTAGGAAAGTTACTTTTTGCAGTGTTTGAATTAAGACACTTCTTAATGCTATGTCGAATATCCCAAATCTTACATTCGAACTGTTTATCTAATTCTAGTCAACTATCTCTCGCAGATTTAATCATATTTCTCCTCATTTCCCCAATCGATCCCTACTTCAGCAGGTAACTGCTCTTACTTGTCTGAACATCATTTATCTCAAGTCCAACAAATATTTACTCTCGCTCATAAAAAAGTTTACTTGCATTTCGTCAACTGTTTGCAATAAAAATCTCAACTCAAAAGTGTTCAGAAAAGCTCTCTCACTCAAACCCTATCTGGCTCAAACATTTGGTTAAGCTAACTAAACTTCGGTTGACTCACCCAACCATATTATCAGATTCAACTACAATTTTCCCGTCGGAAAACCCTATTACACACTCGACCTACATTTCCCTTAATTTTTACCTCTACACCTCTACAAACGTTTCCCCCGTTTCATCCAGTCGAATACATCAACTCAGTTAAATCCGACAACGGGCTTGATATTCTCCGAACCAAAACACCGGAGCCACTCGCGAGATACTCTTTTCAATGGATCGGTCGGCTGCCGAAGAAAGTATTCCGCGGCATCAGTATCGCAATGAGATTTGCCGTGTTGTCTGTCATAGAATACGTTTTGAAGATAGCGTCCCGCAGGATACCAGAAGAGGCTCGGCACACATCCCGTGCAAACACATGCAACCATATGAGAAGCAGTCCTTTGTCTGATTTATCGACATGCAATGCTGATGCATTTCCGCGAAAGTGGTACGGCGTTTCTTCAATGCCAAAGGCAAACACCCACGCGACGCAAGACAACTTGGGAAACTGTTTATGCCAAGTTACACTTATACCGCCTCATGGTGCATAAAAGAACAAGTGCCGGGAAAATGTCGCGCGACTTAATCGACCTCTGAATATTTCAGGCCGTTGTTGCGAATTATTAAGTGCCATTTATTCGAAGTAATTAAACATCCGCGTCGAAACGCGAGCGCTCGCTCGCTTTGATTCATTATTTGCGCGACGCGCTGATCACGATCAACCGTGAGCAAGTTTGAGGTTATCATTAGTAGGATTATTAGTGCCTGACATTCGATGCCGTTTGTGCCGCGGCGTAATCATCGGAATAAAATTGCAGGGTGCAACGAAAAGGCGAACGGCGGAGATTTCGTGGAGAGGGGATGTTCCCTAAAATTACGTCACGATTTTTGTTAGTTTGACAAATTTCAGTGTATTTGGTATATTTTTTTCGATGACTGGTTTTGAATTGTTCAGACTCACAGCTTTACACCTTTATTTTATACTACAATGCGAAGAAGTGTTGTAAAATGTTTCTACAAATTAGTGCCAATATTTGTTATGCGGAGTTTTATGTTTAATCTTGTTTGATATAAAGGAGATTTCATTTTTTTCGGATTTAAAAAATACATGCATTTTCATCTAAAAAATTGAGTAAGTTACAGCACAAAGACAAAAATTGTTTCCACTTAAAAAATGTCAAAATTTTTCAACCTGTACAGCGTTGGAAAAAATATTTTCGTTACCCAATTTACTAACACTGCGATACAATTTATTCATTTTCGGGTACGTCAGAATATCATATACCCATTATTTGGTCCGAAGATATGGGCTTTTGAAATTTAACCAGCATTTTGTGCGTTTTTTTCGGGATGTGGGGGGATGATGAGACTTTAAGAAATATTTTTTCGGTCTCAAAATTTAGTCACTTTCGATTTTTGTAGTCGCGTGGTTTTTACCGACTGTAATTTCCAACTGTTCAATATTATTTGTCGAAATAGAGAACTCTTGCCACTCTTTTCCGAAACAACTTATTTCGAGTTAGTATTGAGTTAGTATTATTTTTATCTGCATCGAACATACTTTCTCTCCAATCTGAATATCCGAAAATAAAATTTACTACGAAATAGATTTTAAGCCCCTTCCATTATGGCTTCAAACTGTAAAACTGTAAAAGGCCTCTTCAACGTTTCTAAAAGATATGTAAACAATCCACTTTACATTTCCAGTAAAATCCAGGGAAAAATTGACTCGAAAAATGTCAACTTGAAAACTCTTTACCCTTACACCGATACCTCACCCACTTACTGACAAAACGAACTATCTACACTGTACTAACCCTGCTTTCTTTACATGCATACCAATTTCGCAGTGTATTTGTAAAATTAGGGAGTGTGGCGTAGGTGAGTGTTAGCGTTCCCATTTCGATTGTTAATCACTTTCCGCAAACAGTAAACAACGCAAATACATTTCTTATTCCGACTCCAAACGATTCCTCCCGAAGACCGCTAACCGCCACAACTTTGCCGTCAGCATCCTCACGGTTCCTCGTAATCGATTGAATCGATTCAATCGGCCGAGAAAAAGGACAGGGAGCGTCGATTAAGCGTTTCTAATTAATATTGAAAATCCAATCGAACGCTTGTTCTCGGCTTGTTCTCGCTAACCGTCCCCTCGGCAAATATCTCGAAAACAGACGAAACAGCCGTGATCGACCGCTTCGCAAATCGTAACGTTTCCTCGTCGTCGGAAATTTGCTTCGACCGGCAAGTTTCAGCGCCGCTCTCGTCGCGGATTATCCTGGACACTTGACACTTACAATTTAAAACGCACCGGTTTGCCTTTGGAAAACGACTCCGGTTTATTTAGCCATCGTCTCTTTAATCCAAAGTATGACGGCACAAAGCCGCGCGCGCCGGCTTGATTATTCAAACGACCGTGCGCGCTCTAATTAATGAGTTAATGAAATGTAAACGATCGGCATTTTTTCCTCGGCTTCCGGGAAATTGGAAAGACAGCGCTACGGCACTTAAGAACGCGTGCCTTAAACCTCGTGCCCCCCTCCCGGCGGCCCGTCGCAAAAAGTCAATTTTCGTCTCGGCGCCGGCGATCGACACCGGCGCATTAGTTCAATTAATCCACGTCCCCTTTTTCGCGGACCCCGAGCGCATTAATTACAAAGTGACTTGGCCGATGAGGCATTTAGCCTGGCAGGGCCACGTCATCGCGTGCATTAACGCTCGGTCTTTATTTCGTCTACAGTGGAACTCCGATGCAGACGCAGTTTCGGGTCCTTAATTTTGCGCCAGCTCTTCATACGGGGAGAAAAATCGTTGATTACAAATTATGTACCGGGAGTTATGTGATGATGATGCATTTGCCCGACTCTGTTCGAGTAAACTTCAGCGTTTTCCACCCGGCGAGGAATAAATGGGGTATAAATGTCCCCCGAAGAAGCAATGTCTAAATTCGTTCGTTATATGGTTGAATTACGTGGTGCGGTAATTTTTTAGTACGATAAAAAAGGGGTGGGTAATTAGGGGTAGGTATAAAATAATACGTATGAGGTTAAGTGTCCCGCACAGAAAAGTACAAGTCTGGCACATGATCGCGAGCCATACTGTTGCCATTCTACAGCCATCCTGTTGCCATTTTGATGCCAGACTACGAGTCAGGCAATTGTATGGCAATAGCATATGGCAACGGGATGGCATCAGTATGGCAACGGAATGGCAACAGGCTGTACCACTGAAAATAACTGCTCTGAAAAAAGTTTGTCTTAAACAAACGCAAGCAAACATATTTTATATAACGTTACACCACATTACACGTTACACGGAAAATAATTCACAGTGGCGATCAATGTTCGAATCATCGCTGTTCGATGCGACGTGCATTGCTCACCAATGCGCTGCAGGACAGACTATTGAAAATACTCAAGATGAAAGAAGACAGTCGCGAATGAATGTTAGTTGTTTTCTCTTTGTTTAACATATGTCTCCCTAAGAGTTTATCCTTTTGCAATGCGCAGAACATTGGTCGTCACTGTGAATTGTTTTCCATGTATAACGAATTCCAAAGGTAACAGATAACTGGAAATATTATGTCTATTTACTGAAAAGTTCTTTAGAGTTTTAGTAACATAACTTTTTCCTCAATTCAGTTAAACTATATTCGTCTTATAAGTGTTCTTGTACACTAGTACTGTTAACTTCCATTTCGAGTTAACCTTGTGTATAAACACAACAAAGCTTTCCGAAGTGAGAGAACCACTTGTAAAAGTAAGAAACAGAAACTACTGAAACTGTGGTATCAGAGTAATACTCCTTCGTAATAACTTACATATAACTTAGTACAACAGATAAACAGAAAATAATACTAATCCAAAAAGTAATCTATTGAACGTCGGGTAACCCTGGAAAGACAAGTCTCTTATAAACGTCTTAAAATAAGAGATTATGAGGTTAATCGATCTTTTGACTATTTTCTATCTTGAAAAAAGATATATTTACCCGTTTTTACATTTACAGTTAAATATCTTAAAATAATAGGTTTATTTTTCCAGTGAATATATTCCTTACATTGAAAGAGTATTTAGTCAGCATAAAAAGTTAATTTAAATTACACCTATGCCATATTTGGTAGTTTTACCTTTTCTTTAGTTTGGATGTCTTATGTTAACTTTATTTATTATAATTTATAAATATAAAAAAGTGTCAATATAAAATAAAAAACTTCATTTGACGTAATTTTATCAAAAGGATTTCTCCCTAACACGATGGGATATCAGAAACCATGTCTGCGTCCCAAAATGCTCCTTTACTACTGAATCTGGGTAATGCTGTAATTTAAGGCTAAGACTGACGCAGATTTTCGGACCACCAGTTTTCCTGGTGAATACCGTGAGAGTGGGGGGAGAGGAAGAGGGAGAAATAGAGCGAGCGATGCAGGGAGGGAGCGAAAGAGCGCCACAATTATCAAGATGAAAAGTAATCCCGTTCGAGCAGCACTCAACTATATTAAGAAGATCGCTGTTAATTCAGTAACGGTTTCATTCTTTTGAATACACTTCGGGGGCGCGCTTTTCATGCGTTCGCAAATTAATTTGCCGGCGAAAGGAAGCGGAACGTTCGACGACGTCATTTGTAACCGTCAATCACGGCGATAAAACGCGCGCTTACTTATGAATAAGTCGCGTCTCCTGTCTCCGGCCACTTTATTCGGCGGCAGCGTGGCGCGAGAGAAAAAAAATATCGAGCGTTATTGTGCCGCGGGTTTTCGGCTCGAAGTCGCATTGAAAGCGAGACGCTCGCAATGCCGGCTGGTTTTTGCCGCGCTTGTGTTTTAAATTTTCGCGGAATAAATCATGCAATTGGGAGATAAATTGCCTGGAGATGCGCTGTGAATTATTCAGCATTACATTATTTGCTTGAAAATAGTTCGAAAATGTGAGGGGTATTATTTGTTTTAATTTACTGATGAATATTTATTGTTCGAGGGGGAGGGGGTGGGAAAAAGTGTGCAATGTAAAGCGCGCGATGAAAGGGGAAGGATGGAGAATGGTTATTACAGTTTCTGCGTTTATAATTCACGTGATAAATTTTAATGGCGTTACCTTAAATTGCATGACTTCTTAAAAAGGATGCGCACAATTCAGGGATTTGACCTGGTTGGTTTTATTCCTGTTCATTATCCGCTATTCGATTCGTTAATGTTGATTGAAGTTGTTCATCAAGCACGATAAATAATTGGCAAAATGAGTGGTATTAATCGTAGAAAAGTATAATAAAGTTCATCGAGAATGCTAAGTTAATTAAGAAATCGTTATTGGAGGTTTTCGATTTATGTTTTTACCCATTCTCTCTCGTTGTATATTACGAAGTCAAGCTAAATTATGCTCTAATATGCGACGTTCGACTTTTCCTAACCTTAAAAAATAACTTAATCAGCTACTGGGAAAGGAACATAGACAATGAAAATCATTTTATTCTCTTTTTTCTTTCAATTTATTAATCTCAAACATAAACTTTACAAAATAAAAGA